>JAZDUH010000066.1:49365000-49537500 GCA_036419115.1 Scarus forsteni | reverse complement strand
GTGTACTCACAGTTTTAGAGACAATCTGCTTTTTTGGTTGTCCAATCTTGAAGGGAATCCTGAAAAGAGAGAAGAGGTGTAAGACAAGATCTGGAGGATGACCGTCTGTAAAGGTGTAATTACTGAGGACTGAGCTTGTCATCACAGGCATGATGGCTGACGAGGTGCTAGAACAGTTTAAAGGTTAACAGGAGCCTCATTCTGATCTCTCACATGGCCAGTCTGGAGTTATTAATTCCTGCCTCTCTGGTGCATGCAGTCAAAGTCAAGTGCATTAACTTCATGTCATCACTTAGCACATCTGGCTCCCATTGCAGGCGGATATCACCAAACACAAGTGGTTATCCCTCCTTCTCTGTGAGGCTTCACTGTATGACCCCAACAGGCAATGAAACGCAGAAGCACAAGCTGTACTGTGAGGAAAACCAAGTCACACTGACTGGGACTCATAGGATGAATAAGAGCTCAACTGGACTGAGGCAAATACTATAAACCTTGTATTTTGATTTATATTACGATCAGGATGCTTTAACAAAATTACATGCATACAACTGTGTAACTCTGTGCATTTTCAAGTGATTAAATAAATAGTTTGTGCTGCACTCAGAGGCAGCCACAAGAATGTGACATTTGCTGCAAGTTATTTTCCATTGTTCCTGTTCTGACTCCGAAAAACCAGAGTGGTTACATGAGTATGGGTATTATATGGCCAACAGTGTAGTACTGCAATGTGCACTCAATACTTAGCATGCTATTCTCACCAGCACTGAGACACTTGGATACTGCAGATGAAACAATCACAACAAAAACTGCCTGTCATCAGTAATTTGATTTTATTATTTTGAGCAAGAAATAATTAACATGACAGGGAGCGATATCTTTTAGGGATAATGAAAATATGTTCTTTCCAAAGTTTTCTAACTCTCAACTGAATTTAGATTAAAAAACAATACATATAACAGGTGCTAATTTGTGAATACTAGGGACGTGTGATGAATCTGAAACAGTTTATCGCAATCAAGGGGTCATATTACGACATATCACCATATAATGTGATCCTATCACCAGGGCTACATATTTTTCCTTCTAAACCTTTATTGTCTCAGTCCCACTGACAGAAATTCTCCTGTAACAAGGGCTCAAACCAAATATATTTTATATTAAACATGTTTCAAAGTACAGGCACATACTAAAGCAGCCGATATAAAGAGAAATGTCTTTTGTCTTATTAACATCATAATTGGGATGAACGATCTATCGTTTTCAGATCAAAATCAAGATTTTAGACAACGCAATCATGTGATCACCACACCTGACTATGTCACCTGTTTTACACACACGATGCTATAGGGGTGGGAGAAAAAAATCAATTCACATAAGTATTGGGATTTTTTGTTTGATTATTTTTAAATCGATTTTTTTATTCAAAAATCTACTTTTTCCAAATTTAAATGCTACATTTCAGTCTGTGTTAATAGATTTTTTTAGATTCAATCCAGGCTTTTGAAGAGAGAGTACAAACAGCTGGTTAAAATATACTGCTGAAGAAATCCTAAAAATGGACTCACATGTGATGTGTATTTTTTCTGATGTAGTCTGTAGGCATCATTGTTCATCTTTTTCACTGGTGTTAAAAAAGTAAATTAAAGATTGCAAAAATCGCCAATATCACAGAATCGCATTAAATTCGAATCTGCACCTAAAAATCGAATTAGGAGAAAAGTGTATCATCCCAGCCCTACTTTGTGACTAATTTGCAGGCACTTTTCATTTAAGTATGGGCTGCAAATTAACAGTTTACTCAAAGATGTGACTCGGTTCTCGTTGTTCACTTAAAAGAGCAGGAAAAAAAGATTTGAGTTGTTCATGAACGTCACATCTCCACCATGAGAGTGCTGGTAAGCAGGTCAACAACACAGAGCCTCTGTTCAGGAGTAGGGGTGAGTATTGGCAAGAGCCTCACGATACGATACGTATCACGATATCACAATATTGTGATATATTGCGATATTATACAGTAAACTAGGTAAAACCTAGAGACAATGAATATGTAACCTTTCCATTTTATTGTAATTGAAATATGTCAAATGCAGTGTTACATTAGTATACTTAAGCTGAAACACAGAGTGGATCAAGTCACTTAAATTAATGTTGCAAAGAAGTTATTCTTGTTTACCCCTTAAAGTATTGAAATCATCCTAACCTGCAGTGCAGCTCAAACTGCAACTGAATACACAAGGAACAAAGTGCTTTGACTTACTGACAGAACAACAGTAAGTAAGAGAAGTAAAAAAATCACATAATTCTCTTGTCACTGTCTGAACTGACACCTGTGCATACATATTTATAAGTAGTATTTTATTTAAAACTCAGATAAAATATGAGTTTTTATTTTTACAAAAATATCGATACTAAGATTTGAAATATCGATATTGTATCGGGAGTCAGAATATCGCGATATATTGCGATACTGATATTTTTTAACACCTCTATTCAGGAGAAGAAGTTGGAGTATCCCTTAAATCAGGGGTGGGCAACTGGAGGACCTGGGGCCACGTATGGCCCTCCGCCTCACTAAATGTGGCCCGTCAGTCATTTTTAAATCAGCAGTTGTAAATATAAAGAAAAATTAAATATCTAATCAAAATAATTCTATATAATCTTGACTGGTATTTTTATTGGCTTTTGGAAGTTATTTACAGCCTACTTTGCTATTATAGTGTCTCTAAATCTCTTTCATGAAGCATTAGAACATTATATCAAATATTACTCAAGTCTATATTCAAAATATGGCATCAGCAAAATCTTTGAGCTTTAAAAATTTGGAAACACTCATCATTTCATTGATTTGAAAAAGCTTTGTCAGCTTTAATTTTATACATTTTGGCTAAATTTGCTTGAATTCTGTGTCAAGTTCATTTAATTATGTATAATAACTTTTATTTGTCATGTAACATATGAATATTGGTATGCTAATTTTAGGATTAATTAATATTCTCTAATGGTACTTATCCAACATCCTTTTACCCCTGGAGAATTTCTGAAAGTTCGTAACAATGTGGCCCTCAGGCTGGGAAAAATGGTTTTATGTGGCACTCTTGGTAATGAAAGTTGCCTGCCCCTGCCTTAAATCATAAAACAGATTATTCATCATCAATATTAGATTCTGAATATTGTGTTATGTGCTTTTGCTCAATGATTTTCTTACTGTTTTCCATACTGTAAACGCAGTGAATATCGTTATGAAGTTTGATTTGAAGAAAATCCTGAATCTTATTGAAATCACAACATCTGCCAGAAAAGTCACAGTTAGATCTTTGCTGAAATTGTTCAACCCAACATCATCAGATGAAATGAAAGATGGAGAGATTGTTTACGTGGGGCAGTGGACTTCGGTGATGTCTGTCTGCAGTTAGTTGAAGGTTTAAGGAGGTGTGAGAGGTCCTCTATGATCACGGGGATCACAGAGCGCTTGTTTTCAGAGAAAAGTCTCCAACAAAACACTGTTTTCAGGGCAAACTAAACTAAGCTAAGAGTACAGCTGGCTCGCTTCATCTTAAATGAACACGGGTGAAGTCATTTTTGAGGTCCAATATTTTTGAAACAGTACAATCATGATCAATCTCCACAACATAAACAGCACAGGAAATAAAAAGCATAAACTACATCGAGGGAATGTATTGAATAAATCAATTAATTCTTTTTTTTGTAGAAGATTTAAAAACTTTAAATCCAGATTGTTTATTTTGACTTACACTTACTTTAATTGTAGGTGTGAGTTACTGTTAGATTGCAATGTTTTGAAAATACAAGTACTAAAAATGTAGAGTTTTCATTGTGGTGGGCTCTGTCAGGTTTTGCACAGGCACATGTTTAGTCTTGTAATTGTTTTGAGAGTTCCATGTTAATGTGCTGTGAAAATAGCAGACGTTTCAGTGTTCACGTAGACAAACTTGCCTACGCTAAAACTACATTATCAACATGTTATGAAAAATAAAAACAAGCAATTTAACTATGAGTGGGAATACCTGTTGAGCTTCAGAATATTTTTATAACATAAAAGCAAAACTTGATTCTTATATTTCTGTGTCACTTAGAGGTTTTGTTGTTGATACCGAAAAAAAATCAAAATCATACATCGAGTTTTGTGGAAAAAATCAGAGAGTTATTTTAAGGCCGTATCACTCTGCTCTAACTTCAACTTTAGATTTAAGGCTGGTAGTTCCTCTGATGTATGAACTCAATGCAGTTCAGTTTAAGATGGATCCAGTCTTTCCAAGGTTAGCTGTTAGCCCTAAAGCTAACATTCATTGTTACAGTGTTCACCCTTGTGTGCCCGCAGGTTCATCATTTTAACCATTTGACCAGTAGGGCTCTAGAAAAAGGGTTTTCTGCCTATTTTTGAACACCCTTAGCAAATCCAGATAGGTATACGCAGAGGGATCTACGGGAACTTCGCCATTCCTCTGGATTCTTTGTAAACAAACAGTACATGTGACTTTTATGCTTGTGAGATTTTCTTCTCAGGTGCTAAATATCTGCTGCCAGCTAATGCCTGCAGGTTGGACTTACAACACAAAAGCATGCCTGATTTTAGATTAAATACAAAAGACAAAACATCAAAACAAATTGCTCCTCTTACCACACCCGACAAAACTGACTGCCTCGTCAACCCAAGCGCCACATGCTGAATTTGTCGTTCAAACAGTTGCCAAAAAACTGTCCATTTCAAGATCTTGAAAGCCAAAAATTAAAGTTGAAATAACCCAAACACAAAGCTCAACCCATGACTAGGGGTGTCTCGATATGATATTGACTTCGGATATCAGCAAAAAATAAATATAGGATTATATCGGCCTGCATCTAAAATCTCTTATACAAGCAGTCCATTCTAATTAACTTTTTATTTATTTAATTCAGTTGTAGAGTATGCTTATGTTTATGTTAAACACAGTGTTTATATTCAATTTAAAATTATGTCTTTATATTATTGGCTTTATTGAGGTTACTTTTTAGGGTTGTCAAATTATTTTTTTTATCTATTTTATGTAATTGTAGTACATTCTTATGTTTAAGGTAAAAATTTATTGAACCAGTTGGTGAATAACAAATGGGTCAGTATTTCTCATACCTACAATTGCTGACTACTGTTCTCTGTTTGAGTAATCTCACTTGATCAAGGCTTTTCTAATGCTGCGTTCACACCAGACGCTACTTGTGCTACCTCGGCGATCACTCTTCATGCAAAGTCAATGTACAGCCGCGATGGGGCGGGGCTAACCCTCCCGCAATGCGACAGCCGCTTTTCACACGACCACATAGCTTGTTGCGCGATGTGAACGTAAAAAAAAGTCGATCTTTTCAGACGAAGGCGTGCGTGGCTGTGCAGCAACAGCCAATCAGCGGTGTGTGACAGTGCCCGTGACAGACAGTTTTTCATCCGAACTACAGAGGAACAATTTATGTCCATGTGGGAAACACTAGTCAGTGAGGACATTAGTTCCACCTCGACGGACCGCAGTTAACTCACAGATAATGCTGCTGCAGGGCATCAGCTGCAGTGTTTTGTGTTTGATAAGTGAATGAAAAGGATACAGCTGGAATAATGTCCGCTTATACATCTTATTATATGAAATATGATACGATCGTGGTGAAACTCGAGCGGACGTGACGTCACCGGTGACCAAAACAAGGTATTTATGGACGCGCGACCATATGTCAGTGGGCGACGCGATTTTGGTTGCTGGGTCGCTTGCGGTGTGAACGCAGCTTTACAGTCCATACTACAAAATAAGTAATTAAAGTATGCAGGATTCCTGCTGATATGATACTGGATCAATATCAGTATCGGCCAATACTCAAGGCTGCAATTTCAGTATTGTATCAAAGGTGAAAAAGTTGTACACCCCTACTCATGACACTGTGTTTGTTGTAAAAGACAACTTCAGACCAGCACCTCAAATCAACCAAAAACACAAACACCACTAATATTTTAGTGCTACAACAGCAGCTGCTCCTGACATACTGAGTAAAAAATACAAACTTTTCTTCACTTTTGAAAAACTGGCACTGACGTCCTTGACTACAGTTTCTGGGGAAAAGGAACCTGATCCTTATTAGTTAAAAACACAAATCTTTTATCCCCATCTCAAAACCCTGCCTTTGCCTTAATAAGTTGCTGCTGATCATCAGAGCACTTTTTGGGGAACACAAGACAGAAACACAATGTGCTGAGCTGTAGGTTGTCATTGATGTGCCACTAATAGCCTGAAATCTAAAGTATATGATGGACAGTTGAGGCTGACAGGCAGGGTGAGGCAGCAGCTGCGTCAAAAGGAAGGTGTGTAGACTAATGAGATGGAGACGGGAGGGTGTGATGTAGGGCTTCGTTGTGCAACCAGGGAAAGCAAATGATGTGTGGGGAAGATCCCTCTGATGACAGCTCGATCACAGAACTCAATATGGTCAAATAACAGTGGGATTATTCCGGCAAAAGAATAAGGAAAGAAAACAGGTTTCACTCGTAGTTCAGGTATCAGGATTTTCTTTTATTACAGATGCCGCGCTTCAGCAGAAACAAACTGTCATGAACTAATCAAAATAGTCTGACAGTTTGAATGGATCTTGAGCTCAAAGTATTCCTGCTCAATTCTGATGCCCAAGAGAAATTTGAAGGCTTTTGGCACAGAAAACTAGTTTCAGCCTCTGTTTCATCATCCAGGTGAGCCAACGTGGAAAATAACCGCAGAAATGACTCACTGTCATCGTACGTGACTCACCTTCCTCAGATTACCTGATCAGCTCTTTGTGACGTCACATTACGTACAATAAATTTACAGCTAGCCCTCTTTGTTGACTTTTACAAATCTGACACTATGTTATTTCCGAATCGTATCATTTAAGAAGAAAAAGTGTTGGAGCTTGTCCAGGCCTTTCCAAATCTACAACGAGGAGACCTCCCACAGCCAGATGACATCTTTCAAAGATTGAGTTTCATCATTAAATCTGAATAAACTCTCACAGGAACCAATTTCTTTTGGATTTGGTCGAGTTTGTCAAACAACAATGCTTATAAGTTTAAGTGATGTTTATGTCATTCTTGCCCTAGTTTTGGTCCAGAAAATCTTAAGTTTAATGCAGTTTTAGTTCATAAAAAGTCATTATATTCTGCTCATTTTTTCAAGTCAAAATGTTTCTCATATTATCTTAATTTCTCATGTGTAACACATATTTTTTTGCTGTTAAACAAGGTCTAATTTTCGAGTGCACATTGAACACGACATCACAGTTACAACACATCTGATAAAAAAAGCCTAAATATTGGTTTTTTTTGCAAAATATGGCCTACTTTCTGTAATACAAAACTTTGACTCCAATATTTTGGGTCTCAATTTGTTTACCTTTGAGTAACGATCGTATAATTTTCTGTGTTATAGTACCGCTCATGTGTAAACACACTGGGGGCTGTCATTCTTGGAAGCAAGGGGACCAAAATAGCTGCAGTTTAATTGGTTGAAAACATCCCCCATGTTGATAGCTGTGTTCTGATTGATCAGCACTACGACTGAGCATGCTGGGATGTGTGAAATACGATGTGATGTCACTGCTTCAAGTATAAGACCGTCAGAAGGTGTTTTATGGAGAGAGTAATTGCACAGCAGTAAAATATCATCGAAAATGTCATCAAAATGAATAAGTTACCCAACAGTGTTCAGAAGAAAAGTGACTGAAGTGGCTGAGGCAGTGGGCAACAGAGAGTCTGGTAGGAAATTTGGCGCGAGTGAAGCTAACATGCGTGGTTGGAAGAAAAAAAAGCAGGACAAAACAACATCAAAAGCTTTTGGGTGTTTGAGAGTGCAAAGTTTGGGAAAAATTTGGGTGTAGATTATTTTTAAACAGTGTTTTTCCTGGAAAAAAAGCATCAAAATTAGGCTGCGTGTTACAATTGAGTGAGTATTGTATTTGAGAAATTACAGCAGTCTAACTGAATAAGGGCATCTGCACAACAAAGGTGAAGCAAACAGACAGCATAATATTACAAATATTTGTAAGGAAATTTATGATCTTCCATTCATATTAGGAGCAATGTAATAAATAAAAAAACTAGAAAGCACTCGGAGAGCGCAGACCTCCGCCAGCGCCACAGTCCTCAGCCATATTGTCATTTTGACCATAAATATTACTCCTACCTTTATTTCATCTAAATATTTAGATTCTTTGACCATGAAAACAAACCATTAGCAATTGGATTCAAAATGATATCTACCTTGGTTCAGTAGTTATTCACAGAAATCACATTTTTCGCCATTGCGGCCAGACGCTGATCCGGATCAACACCAAAATCAAATCAGTTCTTCCTTTTCCCATGCTGAACATTTTCTGAAAATTTCATCCAAATCCATCCATTACTTTTTTAGTTATTTTGTTCACAGACGGACGGACTGACGGACAAACTCTCCCGAAAACATAACCTCCTTGGCAGAGGTAAAAAAAACACTCTAAAAAAGACAACAACTAGAAAAGCAGACCTCTGCCAGTGCCACAGTCCTCACCATTTTGTGATTTTCACCATAAATATTAGTCCTAGCTTGATTTCATCTAAATATTTAGATTCTTTAACGATTAACACATATAACTATGGACAAATGCTGAAAATGGTCCTATCTCGAAATGTTAAAGAATCCTTAAAAAAACCTCCTGGATCCAGATGGTGATCTGGATCACTCCCAAAATCTAATCATTTTGTTCCTTGTCCCAATCTGAAAAATTTCATCGAAATGAATCCAGAAACTTTTTGAGTTTTGTTGCTAAAAGACAAACAAACAAAAAAAAGATGCTGGTGATAACATATCCTCCTTGGTGGAGGTAAATATACCACAAAAGTAAAAAAATAAGCTCCATCAAATCCAGTCTCAACATCTGAGCCCCTGTGGCGCCTCTACGGTGAATGTCAAAGGTCAGAATGAAGAAACAGGTTGAAGTTGTATCAAATGAATAATACTGGTGAGATTGGGCAGGAGGACTCAGACAGGAGAAGCAGACCTGTGCATAAGGTCGCTTTTATAACTATCATATCGGTTTATTTCAGTTTATTTTTTGGAATGGTCGACTGATTTGGGTTGGTGTGAATGATCATCTCTGCTTCAGACCACAGAACCAAACTCTGGTCTGCCTGAAAAAAGGGGTTCTCAATTTGCACAGTTCTGTTCACAGTGGGTGTGACAGAAAATTCAAACCAAGCAGAGAACAGCACCACAGGCCGGTTGACATCTACACGTCTGTTTGAAATAGGGTAACAAGTTACTTCAATGTGCAAGTGCCACCTGCCACAGCCTACACGAAGCTTCCTAACTGCTCTGGGAAAATAATTTTGTCACTTAACGCTGGTTGTGTATTTCCAGGTTGAAGTGCAACAGTTGGTTGCATGGCAGTAAAAGACCACAGCTACAGCCTCTAGTGGTGGGAGGCTATATTATGCAGCATTTGACAGGTTTTGTTCCACCTGATGAAGTGCAGTGTGAAAGGAAACCAAACCAAGTGAAGAATGCAACAATGCAACTTCCCCCTCAAATCAAGCCTGCATAATATGCATGTCAGGCAAAGTCAGACTGCACGATCTGTATGTGATGATGGTCTGATCAGACAGTCAAAGGGTTTCAGGACCCATCAGCTACGGAAATCTGTTGTTCCAAGTTGTGTAGCGAGTCCTAATGACCGACAACAACTGACCAGTCTGGGAAGACCCAGAATCTCTAAAAGAAAATCTAGCATGTTTGATTTTTGTCCTGCCTCCTACCAAAGTGCCCTCACATTAGAGACACTGAACAATGAGAAGACTAGGGCCCGACCGATTTATCAGCTGGCCGTTTAAATTGGCCGATTATAGCCCTTTTGAAAGTATTCAACATTGGCTAGAGTTTTGCCGATGTAACGCTGATATATTCTTAATTTCTCATAAAATTAGACACGCATGGTTGAAGTTGCTCTTTGTTCTCTACTGATGATGTGTGTATGGATGACTCACCTACAATCACACAGAGTTGTTCTTTTAAGACGAGCAACTTTCAGCGGTGCACAATGTCCCGCTGCCGCTGGAAACAGCGAGACCACCGGGCTCCCTGCTCAGCTACAGATCAGCCTCACAGACAGATTGGGCACCGCTGAACAGTTTTCCCTGCTGACGCCAGCTCTGTCGTTGTCAATACTGATGAATTGGACCTTCTGGTGGCAGGGGATCAGTTTAGCTGTGACTGTTTTATTGTGATCATGCCGGAAATCTGGCTTTATCCACTTGTTCCCAACACTGCAGCTAAGCTAACTAGCAAGCGAGCTAACTATGCTAGCATTAGCATAGCTGCTCGCAGCTCTAGAACGTCATCAGCAGACTCATCCAGGGGAGACGTTAGCATAGCTGGGGGCTTTAATCAGGCCTGTTAAAAAAGTTTGTGACATATGTGCAGTGTCCCACAAAATATTTTGATTCCCTCATGCACATTACCTCACGTTTACAATAAAAAGAGGTTCTACCTGAACTAAAACCTGCTTTTGACAAACTAATAAGGACTGAAAGACAGATCTGACAAAGAGTTCATAAATAATCTATATATTAACATTTTCAAAAAAGACTATTTGTTTTATATTGCAGGAATTTTGCTGCAGTTTTGCACACCATTTTATTTTGTGCTTGAGAGCTGCAAAGAAACAGAAAGATGCCTATGAAAAGAATGTTCCCTTAGTGTTTTTGTTGCTTTCCTCTCACAGTTATCTGTTTACAACTTCTTTAAAAGTTGTGCTACCTTTACTAATCTACCTTTAGTTTTCATCAACAAGAAGTACAACATACAGAGTGACTTTTATAAGGTTATATAATTAATGTCCCAGAAGTTCAATGCTTTTTTTGCATGTTATTGTACTTTAAATTTTCTTACTGGTGTAAAGTTAAAGAAATACTAAAGGACCAAAACTATAAAATGTTCTGCCTGAAATTCTTGTATTCATTGTTGTGTTTTGGGTCCAATTTAAAAAAAAAAATCACAATATATATATGTATTTTAAATTAATCGGCCAATTAATGGGTAATCAGATTTTTTTCTGCCAAATATCGCTATCGGCCTCGTTCTCAAAAAATCTGTATCAGTTGGGCCCTAGAAAGACTGTAAACTCTGATAGAAGAAGATGATCATTTCAACTTTATTAACCCCTCAAGGGAAATTCAATTCTTTACACTCAGTTGTTAAGACACACTACACACCCATAGGCTGAAATAAGCATGCACAAACAGGTCCTATGATCCTGCATTAATGGAGAGATGCCAGAGTGATGTCTTGCTGCTCCTGAAGAAACCCTACAGAGCAGTTTTGGGGTGAGCGTGCCTTGCTCATGGGCACCTCAGCAGTGTCCAGGTAGTCAGCTGGCACCTTCCCACCTACCGAAACAACTTCCAAACATGGTTCTGTCAGGACTTGAACCAGCCACCCTTCAGTCTCCAACCAAAGTCCTTCTGTACTGAGCTACTGCCGTCCCAACCCTGCATGCATGACAACTAGACCAAAGTTGACATCTTGGGAGTTACGTGACAGAGTTAGGAAAAGCTCTGCAAACAAAATCTCTGCCTTTGAGATGTTGTAGATGAGCTACCACCAGACTGTAAAGGGAGAAACAGCAGAAGCTTCTCAGTATCTTGGGTTGAGTGACTGTTACTTTTACCATGAAGGTAACACATCATTCATCATATCTGGAAGGAGATACAAAAGTCTACCACTGTGTTTGTTTTCTGTTGTCAGGTCAATCCCTCTTTCTTCCGACGTCATCATCAGTTGTTGTATGCAGCAGGTTTTAATCGTGTAGCCTGTGATGCTTGTCAGACGAGTCCCAGCATGACCTGATGTCTGTTTGGTTGCCCAATCTGACACGGTGACCATCTTAATTCAAAAAAGTGGGTCTGACTTCAGCATTAAAGCAACCATAGTGTGTCTGCCTGCATATGTGAAAGACACAAAAAGTCCCACACTCTGCTATGCCTCCAAAGCTGAAGTGAAAGGGCTACGGACTTATAATTAGGGCACTATGACCCAGTGCCAATTCAGCTCGACCTCACCTTCCTCCATGCATTACCTCAAAATTCATGATTTTTTTAATCCTCTGCTTTCTGTTAAATAAAAGACTTCTGTGAATCAAACACACTCGGATGGTCCACCATGCTGAAAAGAATAACTGTGACCTACATGTCCCTAAGTAGTCCACATGCATTTTTTAAACTACATTAATAGTGATTTAAAGTGCTGGGCACCAAGGTTTATAATTTCTATTTTTTAACACTATTTCACAGTCACAAATGGAGACATCATTATTATTCCTGCCAGTCAGTGTGGTTAAGCACCTTAACCATCATTTGTGTGTGCTATAAATGAATCCCATATTAAGGCACTACCTATAAAAATGCAGTGGCATGACTGACTCATACAAGCTTATGGGTTTAAGCTTAAAAGGTATTAGGCACCTGTTAATTAATTAAACTTAAAAAATGAAGCAAAGACAGTTAAGAATGATTTTTCTGAGACTAATAGTATGTCTTGACATGAACTAGCAGGGTCCCTCAATGATTTCTGACTTATATGTAAGGAGTTTAAAGGCTTTTTTTTTTTACAGTAACTAAATGAAAGTAAAAAACTGCACCGGGGGTGTCAGTATGGTAAAGTGGGTGACAAATATGCGCACACCATGTGTGGAGGCTATCTCCTTGTGCAGGTGGCTCAGGTTCGATTTCAAACTGGGGCCTATTTACCATGGTTTTAATTAAGACTTTTCTTCCCCTTTTCCAGGTCCATCCACTGTGTTTCCACTTTAATAAAATCCAAAAATGTCCCAAAAATATCTTTATTCAAAAAAAGCCTGTGCAATAATGTCCAACAATGACCAAAAGGTACCGTCTAAACCTTTTCTCTGTTTAAAAGAACAAAAACAAAAGTAGGCACAATTCCACAGACTAATCCTGCGCCTGACAGTTGAAGGTTTTAGCTTAGGTTATAATGTTTAACCTAAACTGCAAGTTTTTGTGTGTGTTTCTGCTCTTTTCATGGTATTCATCATCAGCACATTTAATGAAGATGCTCAGGCCTGTCATGATAACAAATTTTGCTGGACGATAATTGTCCAAAAATTGAAGATAAACGATATTATTGTCAATATTATTTTGATTTTTTTTTTTCATTTTTTTCATTCATGTAATTATAATATATGTCATAATAAAGTAAGTACACCATGTCAATGATGAGTCCAAGCTTTAATTTCTTAAGAGTATTTAACTGTAATTGGATGGTCAAAATCTTTTAAATAAAATAAATTAAACAAACAATATAATAAATTCAACAAACAAAAAAAGAGAAAAACACTAATAAAATTAAATGGACTCTCTATTAGAAAATTGCATGTAAATAAAAATAATTATACTAATCAAAAACAAAAAAAAATAGACCCTGTGTCTGTAAAGAAAAAAACAAAACTCCTATAAAAACATGCACAAAAATAAAAACAATAAATAAAATGGAGCTTATACAGCTCACGTTTGTGACGTGTACTTTCTCCCAGTCAATTTGCACTGTCTGTCAAATGTTAATAACACTGCTGGCTTTTCAACTGTATCGAAGGGTTGCATTTCTTTTGCAATGTAGTGAACGACACTGTCTGTGAGCGCACCGTTTTGCGCTGTTTTATTTATATTTACTTTGCTGACCAAACGCCTCAGTAAGCGCTGTCAGGAGGAAGGCTCCGCTGCACCTCGCCTTCTTCTTCGTCGCCACTACTTACAAACAAATGCGACAAATCGGCTCGTCGGTGTTCATGAGCTCACACCTTATTCATTCTGTTTAAAACCGAAATATTCCTGTACTGGGGCTGTGGCAGCTGGTTTAGGAACCGTATCTTTCATGCCATCATTCATATTAGTGTTTGTTTCCTCGTTACTCCTCACGAGGCTCACTTCAGCTCTCTCCGTGTGTATGCGTGAGCGACCCCACCAAAGATTGTATGTTTGACAGATGCTCACTCTGCTATAAATCTGCTAAATCCGCTATAGAACCAATGCACCCCGGTGTTAAGAAAGATGGACAGAGTGAGTCATCTTCTCATTTAGCCTCTTTGGTGGAGAGAGAGGAGGAAAAACAAACATGCATGCACGTGTCAGTTTATCGAGGCCGGCAAACTTACCGAGGACGTTTTTATTTATCATTTGGTTAATTGATTTATTGATTATCGTGACAGGCCTAAAGATGCTTGAATAAAAATATGTTAATTTCATTATCAGTAATGACAGCTGGTGTGCAGCCTGTGTAAAGGCTTATAGTGCATATGGTAAAATGTCTCGACAGACAGTGGATAGACGGGATGTTATTGACAAGAGTCGAGACAGTTCTGATGTTTGGGGCCACAATAATAGTCAGAGAAATGATCTTGGTTTCACTACAGTCTTAGCTATTTTGATTTATTTGGCAAGACCATGAATGTTTTTTATGCTATACATTTGAGTTCCCGTATTTGTCCTGTTTTTCTGAACTTACAGTGTTAATATTTGTTTTTTAAAGGAAATGACAGACCAGAAGTCATATTTTCTAACAGTTCTAATGAGATTTAAATTAAAATGTGTTAAACCACTGTGCCAGTCATACAAGAGTTCTGTGCAAAATAATAAACATTAACTAGTGTTATGACTGGTGTGATAATTTCATTCTGTTTAATACAATTATACTTTAATGACCTTAACTATGATATCAACACCAAACCTTGTTAAAGTAACCCAACTGATCTTTCTTGGAAAATCTGCGATGGTTTACAATCAGTTTTGTCAAACAACTCCAATTTAGTTTTTTTTCTACATTTCGTCATCAACCTACTTTTACATGTAGCAAGACAAACTCCTGTTTGTTACCATTTTGTCAGAATTTTGTTAAGTGGAAATGATAGAAAGAATAGATGAACTACAGTGTCAGTGCCATTTGTCTCATCATTTTGAAGAAAAACTTTACTTGTCAAGCTGTGTTTATGACCCGTTCAAAATTCAACCCTGACAAACCTGAAGTTTGAAAAATAACTCCTCATATGTCTTATTTATCTGTAGTTAAGAGTAACTTGTACTTTTGTATGCTGTGCTCAGTGGTTCAGATGAGATGCTGCTTTAGTCAGACGAGTTTGGTATGCTAGCTACAACGTTTTCGTTGTTGCAGTTGGATGTCTGCTATTTGTTATTCAGTTGTCGTAGTTGTTGGGTCCCTTTTGCCTGAGTAGACCTTTCCCTTACATTGATCATCTCACGTGTTTGTTTCCTTCAGTTTCTGGTGGGAGGCTGTTAATGCACGAATTATGTAGCAGAAGCAACCCTGTGGCTAACACGTCAGCACTGCTGAAATGTAGGGATGTATGATATCAGTTTAATATTGGTATTGGCCGATATCAGCATTAAAAGTTAAGTACCAGTATCGGCAGCTTTTGAACTTTTGGTAGATATTTCCAGCCGATATATATCGGCCACAAAAATTGGAAAGATATTGGCTTGAATATCCTAAAATTACAGAAATGTACAATATGGACACAGCTTCCCATTACTGCATTGGTACATTTAAAAATCAAGGTTTTCATTTTTGTGAGAGGTGAATGCTGTTCTATATTGTTTTACATCAATTCCTAGCAAACAATATACTGTAAAAGAAACAAGTCAGTTTTTTTAAGTACAAAGCTTGTGCTCTTGGCCAGAAATATTAGTATCATTGTCAGCGATGATGAATTAAAAAATATCGGCATATCAGATATTTAGACATTTAAACAGCAAAAGGGTCCAAAGGCCACTCCCAGCAGCTACAAAACTCCAGTTTTATGTACAGGTAGTACTAGTACAACTCATACAACAATTTAAAACATTCAAAAACACAATGTGCAAAAGAGTTTACGAAAGCCACCGAGGAAAGAGAAAAAGTCGCAGTAATAAATGACAAACTCTGGACTTTAAAAAGAAGGACAAATGTCTTAGAGAAAGAGTTTAGGCCAAAAGTATAATGCAAAAGATGGCTGAATCCATCACTTTGGACAACCAGCCCATGGAGCTTTTGGATCGACTGTATGCCCTCTCAGCACTGCATTGCAGACACTGCAGTACTGGAGCAAAGTTTGAGGAGTTCCATTGTTTGTCCAATGTTGCTGCTGAGTCTCAATGAACACTGACATAATTCCTCCACTTTTGAGTTATTGCATGTACAGCAGTTTCAAAGGTGTTGCTGAGTACACAGGAAATCAAAAAGTCACAGGTACATGTCATTCTAGGTGACAAAGCAACAAATACAAAAAAAGCCAAGGTAGGATGAGGTGGTTCAAAGTGCACTGCACTGCAGGGGGCCTATGGTCAGGACACAAGAAAGAAATATGGAGCATCATTAGTAAGACCTTACAGCAGGCCTGCGCCTAACTATAAGACTTCCAAAATAATATCAAAAAAAGGATGTATCGGGCACATACAGCATTCTGAGGTTATTTTTAAACAAGTTTACAGTACTGCTTTGTGGTTTTGGTTCAATGGAATTGTGTAAAGGGAGCCTGTAAATGCTTTACTGAATTAGGTTAAAACAACATCAAACAAAGTGTTTAGCTGTCTTATCAAGGTAAATACAAATTACAGATTGAGACTCTTAGAAAAATAATGACTGTGGCTGGAGCCCCAAAAAGCTGATCGGAACATCCTTAGTAGTAGCAGGATTTTTCTCAGTGACCACCAGACAAACAGCACAAATGTGACTGTATCTAGACGAATTTTCTTAAAAAACACTAAGGGAAACATTTGCTAAGAGAAATCCCTGTTTTAACTTATTGAGAGGACATTCAAATCTGCACGGAGCCAAAGGAAAGTAGTCACTGTCTTCAACTGCTCATGAGAACTGGCAGACACTCAGAGTGAAGTGTGCTTCAGGGAGGGAGAGGGAAAATGTAGCAGGAACCTGAGGGAGAGACTGAGGGAGGATGGTAGTCACTGTGAGAATCATTTTTATGTTTTTTTCACACAGTATTATTTCTGTAGGGACTGTCACATTTAGAAACATGGTACGTCAGGTCTTGTGAACTTAGAACTAGTATCTGACATGGCAGAGACCCAGCCATGAGACAACTGTAGAGAAAACTTCTGTACGACACCAGCTGAAGACCGACATTTCCTGAAAACAGCTTCGAGCCTGGTGACGGCAGACAAGACAAACACTGCTTTAGAGCTCATCAGTTATTTCTGCACATTCTGATTCAGACACAACACAACATATTAAATCCCACAAGTCTGCCACTTGCAATTTATGAAAATCCTGCAAGAATTAACAGCCCTACATGCCACATCATCATAGGGATACACCAAGCAGAGACTCTGACGTTATTTATGAAGTTTTCTACAACTTTCTACGCAAATTGCCTTATAGCAAAAAGCTTCCAATGTAAGGACAACTCTAACTGAAACGTGCAGCTAGTTGTAAAATCCCCTGCTAAGAGCCAGAGGTGAGCACGCTGCAGGATTTTTATATGAAGAAGTTATTTTATCATCATTTTGGTCAAATCTTCAAATTCTGTCAAGCTGAAGTGTATTAAAGAAACCCGTCTCTTACAGTAAAAGTGTTTCTGTTTATTTTCACATGGATACAACTGCTCTGCTACTGATGCAGCTTGCCGTCAAAACCTATTACAATATTAGAAAATATGATTTAGAGAACCACTTGACCCTGAGAGAGAGTTAACATCTCTCAATCATTGCTTACATTAGGCTCAAATGCATTAAAAGCTGAGATTTACATATTTGATGCCATTGTCAGCGACCCAGTCCACATGCATTTACAGGGCTATCTGATCTTTGCTGTAATAGGCAACACGTCATCGCCATCAAGTGAGCACGTAGGCAAGAACAAAGACATAACAGTCCCCTCTTTCCGGGACACATTATGCACCGCCTGGAAGAACCAATGGCTTTTCACGAAAACTGCAAATGTGTGCGCCATCAGAGGGTTCGAGCATCATTTGACCTTAGATATTCCATGGAGCACAGAGGGCCAGTTGAAGACGTTGGGAAGTGGGATTGTTCTGATGATGACCCAAAAGTCAAAGCTTTTACGTCATAGAAGCAAGTGCGCAGGCCCTACTGGAATGCATCAGTCAGCAGAGCCCATAAAGGACTCTTTTTACTGGCAGAGCACCCCACTCTTGACCTTGTGTTAGGCAGTGCGTGCTGGCAGAAGTGCAGCTTGCCAGCAATTGAGCATTTAACCGAACTGAAAGACACGGCCTTTCTTACATGATTACAATCTTCTTAGTGACACTTGGAATCAGTAACATATTCTCAAGAGAACTGATGTACGTAAATGTCACAGATTAAAGGCTTAATAATATGACATGATGGTTTCTTCCTTTTCCTCCTTCATTGCACTCAAGCACTGACTTTAACTTCTTTGATTTTTTTAGAAATGTATTTATTTAACCTTTATTTAACCAGATAAATCCCAGTAGAGCAGGATCTTATTTACAAGCGGGACCTGGCCAAGAGGTCAGCAGCACATGTCAAATTTCAATACAAAATTAAATAGGTTTAGGCAAAAAAATAAAGCCAGTAAATATGTTAAAATCAACAACTTGACAATGGAAGAGCAGGAGGACAGTAACAATTAAAAACATAGGCACTGTTCATAGGATTACAGCCTGGTGAGTAAAACGGTACAAAAAGTTTTAAGTGAAACTAGTTCAGCCATTTTCAGCCTAGTCTGTGTAGTATGTAAAGCGGTGTGGGCAGCATAACAAAAAGCTCTTTTCCCCAAATCAGTTTGGACTCTGGACACATTTAAGTGATAGACTGCACAAGAGCGTAAAGTATAGGTGCTCCACAATTTCTGCAGTAGTGAACAACAGCTTTATAAATCAACAGCATCCAGTGGGTATATACTTTGATTAAGATCATGGTATAAAGCACAATTACATACTTACCTCACACCTAAATCACACATTTTTATCAAACTAAATGTTAATGTAGATGTAATGTTTCTCGGTTATCATGATGGCATCTTTTTGCCAAAAAATATAACAACAGACACCGACACATTTACCACACTAAACAAACCAAGTAAATAAATAATTGGTAATAGGCCTTAACGATGAACTGAATTTTCATCATTGTGATATGAAAATGTGTATTAAGCCCAATTGCTAAAGACTAGTGAGCCGTAAATAATGTCTCTCTTCGCTGTGTCTGTGAGCAGAGCCGGGGGGAGACTGCAGCCTCTCAGAGAGAGAGAGAGAGAGAGAGGGGGCAGCCGGGGGCATCTGTCCCTAAATATGAGCTCTCCCACTCTGCTGTTCTAAACATTTGTGCTACAGGTTTGATCGATGTTTCTCGGCACTCACTACATTTTATGCAATTATGTTATAAAGAACACTGATCTGTTTTAGATAAATATATAAGCACTTTGGTGAATGAAAGGTCTAAACTGCTTTTTTCATAATGTAAATATAAGTGTGTTAATCTTTTACATAATTTCATACAATATCGATCACAAGCTATTTACTGGGTTCATATGAATATCCTACTGAGGCAGGCTTTGTAATATCAGAAAATATCACGTCATTGTCCAGAGGACCAGTATCTTACAGGGAAGAAAATGGTGATTTACAGATGTAATGGAAGCTATGGTCAACAAGTCTACAGATTGTGCTCTTACAACTGAAGGTTTAAGGGACATTTTCGTGTCTCTTCAGAGAGTGTGGGTTGGAACAGGATCAAATTCTGACGTGGGTCTGTAAACAAACTAACACGTTGTGTATCACATAAACACTATCCACATGGAGGCAAAAATGTTTTCATAAAGAAAACATTTGCTGTAAATACGCCACCTTTCAAGAACTGTGTCTGAAAAGGTAGTAAACATGCCAGACCTGTAAGTGGCGCTGTGATGTTGCTGCAGACATTCACTAAACCAAAAAAGAAGACATGGAGCCTCTGTTGACATCATGAGATTATGCTGTAAAAGCCAGAATGAGCTCAGTGACTTCTGCAGCACAAGAGCAACACTACTCCGCCATGTTTCTGTTGTCAGGGCTTGCACATGCGGGTTAAGCGAGAGACGGGGCTGTGATGCCCTCGTTTCTGAAGCTATCCGTATTCATCGTCGACATGGAAACGCTCGGCAGGCATTTTCAGATGAATCCACTCTGGGTCCTGTTTTCAAAAATGTGCATTTTCAGGCAAATTGTACCCATGTGGACAAAACGAGTACGACCAAAAACTTGTGAGGATACGCCTGAATTCTTCTCCACGTGGACAGCTCCATAGAGACATTATCTTAGAAGCTCATCTGAGAGATGAGTCATTAATCAAATACAAACCAAACATATTCTGTGGGCACAAATACTTCTTTCTTGTTGTCATTTGGCTGAAAATGACAGCACAGCCTTGTTTGCTGTTGTTTACTTTCTCAAGGACGTCACCAGCTGGATGGAAGATCTCTCAACAGGAGATCTGCAGACTCAGCTAACATCTGTGCAAACCATCCATGCAGACTGTCATAAGACCAACTGTTCACACCACCTCCCTTCATGCAATAAACACTCAAATAAATTACATATTACGAATTAAATCACTGAAAAGACTTAAAATATCCACATTTTGAAATGGGCAACTTTAGACGCAGTCAAATTTTCTACACTATAAACTTTGGATGACATTGTGCGTCTCCAAACACCACAATCTCTGACATTTCTGTCAATCAAGACATATCAAAACTTTGAAAGAATAATCTTGAGACTGAGAGAACTGGATTCAACTGATTCAGCAGCTGTGATCAGGTCAGTCAGTCTTACAAAGCTACAAGATCTAAGGCTCTGACCAAGCAGCGTCCTACAAGCCTACAAGAGCCAATCAACTGAACAATCACCCAACCACCTTCCAGACATGTTTTCTCTTTTGAGGATCCGACCCCCCCAAACATTTTCTTTGGGCCATTGCCTGGAAGGACAAGTGAATTTTATCCGATAGCAGCCTATATCAACCATCTATCTGGCATGTCGGGTTATCAAAAGACTGCTTTAACTTAATAAAGACAGGTCTGTGTTTAGAGGAATGAATCCATCAAAAGATGCAGACAGTCTCCTGTAAACTGTGTCGACTGTACCAGCTGCTGTGACAACACAATACTGGGGAAGGTACTCAAAGAGCATGACGTTATGAGTCCTTAATGGCCGATGCAAGTCGGCATTTTAGTATTTCTGACAGTGTGGCTTTTTGGATTGGTTTTCGTAACTAACAGATTAACGCAATGAATGTCTCTGTGTGCACCCTCAACGACCCTTACAGAGATAAACAACATTTCTTGCTTCCATTAAGTCATTTCTATGTTGAAGAAATTTAGTGATGCACGACACATACTGGCTGATAATAGCCAAATAAGCTAAGTATCTGTACATGTAGCTAAGTATCTGGACTGCTTGGTGGTGCAGCTTTAGAGAGTCATCCTACTAAATCTAGGCGCATGCGTCTGAACCCTTTCATGCCAAAATACAAAATACAAAATACAGTACTGCTGTGAAAAATATAGTATTAGAGGTGGCTGTGTTAATAGTTACAATTTCATACACAAAATAAATGCATTTTTTAATGTTAACAGAGAACATAATACTTAAAGAAAAGTTACTATACGCATTAAAACATGAAAGATAACTGTCAAAATTATACAAACAATTAAATCAATTATCCATTAAATAAAGGGGTACACAATATAATCAGTACAATATCAGTATCAGCAGCTATTTGCCTGAAAAGTTAAATATCATTATCGGCTGGTATTGACATTTTTGTTGATTTCAACAGTCAATACGTTGGCATTACATATCAGCTATATATTGGCGAATATTGGCAAAATAAACAAATGTACCAAAACGCTTCAGGGGTACAATCAAAGTTTAATTTCATTTTTTCAGCAGTTGAATGCTGTTTCCCTGTCTTACATCTGTTTCTCAAGTCAGCTCTCAAAAAGAAAAGACATTATGTTGTTGATGAAAAATATCAGTATCAGTGATAATGACTTAAGATGTATCAGCATATCATTAAAAATCCAATATTGTGTATCCCTCATTAAATTTATGGTACAAAGAACAGAATTTGGTGCCAATAATAGACTTTTGGAGCAAAATATCAGTATTGTAGGGCCCTTTAAAAATCTGAAAACACAGAATCACAGAATTGGAGATTAAAAGCGGAATTCAATATAAACGTGGACTATCACAGAAATGGCCGACATTTTGCATAAAAATTTTTTTTTTTTAAGAAAAGGACCATATCTCTTTGGAAAATACTCTGAGGGGGTCACTAAGGCTCGGGTCAATGCACACTTCACTTCCCTTTCCCTCCTATCATTAACAGTGTTAATTTTCCCAAATTCCATTTCAGTTTTATCTTATTCTCTTTTTTTCAGTTCAACTTTTTTGAGGATGGTTTTAGTAATATAAGCAAAGCTTCTTTGCCAACTTAGTCGGTGTCTCAGGCGGCTGCTTCAATATGTTGTATTGTTACTGATGGGAGGAGGAGGGGGGGAGAAGTGAGGCCTGCATTATTCCCAGCTTTAGTGACCCCCTCGGAGCATTTTCCTGAAAGATTTAACTTTCAGAAAAAAAAACAAAACAAACTTTAAGAAATATGTTGGCCATTTCCATCAAATTCAGCATTGATATGGAATTCTGCCTTTAATCTCCAATTCCGCTAGTCTTTCCATTATTCCATGTATCAGCAGCTCAGGGCATGAGAAATGTCTGAAATCAGAGTTGGTCAATGAAAGAGTGATCAGTGCATCTTTACTCATCACCTGTCACAGTGTAAGGAAAAGGTCAGATCTGGTTTAGTGAAGGCTATGTACTTGCAAAAAAATATCAATAATTGAATTTAATCCCTATAACTAGGGATGGGACGATACACTTAAACTCATGATACGCTGCACCTCGATGTGCCCGGGTCACAATACGGTACGTCACGATACAATATCAAAAAAGTAAAAAAGAAAAAACATTACTGTGTAATTACAACTTACTTGTTTTTGTTTGAGTTGCACACAAGAAAACACAAGGCCTAACAGGCCAAACACAAACAATTACACCCTCTCTAACCCTAGAGAGGTTAAAGGAACACTCCGACTATTTTGGACCCACGCCCTTTCCCTATCATTGACAGAGTGAGACAAGCTCAAAAATACCTTTTTTGTGTCTCTGCGTCCAGTGGCTGGCTCCCAGCTGGTAGCTCCGTAGGTAGCTTAGCTCAATCACTGGAAGTCAATAGGAGTCAAAGTCGGACTGACGAAAGTGGACAAAATACTCCTTGCAGTGGTCCTGTGGAGGCGATAGCACCTAAAGTAAATCCGAATGGCTATAAAACATTTTAAAAGACATGATTTCTTTCTTAAATCCGTTAAAATAACGTTTAGATAAACACAGACCTGCGCATGCGCAGTGCTCCAGACCGGAAGTAGCAGCGGACTGGAAAGTGGACAAAATACTCCTTGCAGTGGTCAGGGATGGCTTATTAGCACGTGAAGTAAATCCGAATGGTTATTAAACATTTTAAAAGGCGTATTCTCTTTTTAATCCGTTAAAATAGCGATTTGATACACACACAGATCTGCGCATGCGCCAGTGGTCCTGGACCCGGAAGTAGCTGCGGACTGGCGAAAGTGGACAAAATACTCCTTACAGTGGTCAGGGATGGCTTATTAGCCGTGAAGTAAATCCGAATGGTTATAAAACATTTTTAGAAAGCGTGTTCTCTTTTTCAATCCGTTAAAATAGCGATTTGATACACACGCATATCTGCGCAAGCGCTGTGCTCCATGAACCGGACGGAAGTGAAGCGGATTGAGCACTGCGCATGCGCCAGGTCTGTGCGTGTATCCGTTATTTTCGGATTTTAACCGTCTTTTTGTTTTTCAGTTACTAAGATCACTGGATACCACTGCCAGAGCCACCCACAGAGACACAAAAAAGGTATTTTTGAGCTTGTCTCACTCTGTCAATGATAGGGAAAGGGCGTGGGTCCAAAATAGTCGGAGTGTTCCTTTAAGAGAGTGTATGCTATGGAGCGGTAGGCTGGTTTTTGCCTTCTTCATCTTTTTTAATGAGAAAGCCAAAATACTGCCAGACAGATTACTTGTATCCAGGCAGAGCGTCCTTAATTTCGACCTCATTCGACTCCATCATTCGGCTTTTTGGAGGCAAGGTAGTTGGTGCTAATGTTTGTTGTCATCACTTCTGATCACATGCGCTGTTACCGGACGTGACGTCTTTATTTCGTGATCCATTTTTTTCAAACTTGATGCATTTCATCACGTACTGTTAGCGGTGTGCGATATGACGATGTTAAATCGCTAAGGAAAGACCGTCAGATCGTCTGTGTGGGCGCAGAGACTTTGACGCGAACCCGACTAACCAATCATGGCACATTACACGCAGTGCATGGTGGGATCTCCTGTTTGGTTATGTAGCGTGAAGCCATGGCAGAAAGAGAAAAGGAGATAAAAGCTTGAAGATGTCTGAACAAAAATCTGTTCTAAAGCAGCTGTTTTATTCACTCAGATTATAGACATTGCAGTTAGATAACATTTGTTCTAAATTGTTGCACTTTAAGAGATAACCAGTTACTTAAGTTTGCATTTATATTTGACCCTTTTCAATAAGCTATTTGGTGTGTTTAGTTTTTATGTTACAAAAGTGCACTTTATTGTTGTTCATTACCTTTTATGTTTACATTTGTTGCACATTTTTATAAAAACTGCACTATTTAAATTAAAACCTGTTCAGAAAGTTTCTTTGGCTTAAATTGTCTTTTTTTTCCTTTTAGGGTTTTACATGTTTTATATGTTAAACATAGGGAAAAAATGGTCAAACATGCAACTTAGTCTAGAAAAATCAACGTAAAAAGAATCGTGATAAAATCGTGATAGTGATTTTATTTTTAAAAAATCGTGACATGATATTTTTGCCATATCTCCCACCCCTACGTACTGTATCGCGATATATTGCCAAACAATATTTCATCCCATCCCTAGTTATAACCTGTTCAACACATCAGTTATCTTCAGAAGTCCAGTATCATGCCTCCTTAACACAAATGTTTTAGAAATCTCATTTTAGAGCTGACAAACTTTTGATGGAAACACAAACAAACCAAATTCAGGCATCTGAATACAAGCTGCCTGCATGTCTGTACTTGATTAAACACACAACTCTGTTTGTAACTCATCAATAAACATGTCAACACACTGACCTACCCACCTACTTCCTTGGACATGACATTAGTCAGAGTCGTATCTGTTTAGCAGCCTCCTCAAACACCATGTAAACATTATTTTAACACAGAGGTCTGAAAAAGAAGCCAACATCCTGGATTACAGAAAACTATCATTAGCCAGTGACCGATGGCAACAGATGATTTAATCCCTTCAGACGTGCTCAGTCAAAATCCCTGTGGGTCATCAGCGTGTTACCTTGTTTTTACCTGGTTTTGTGTTGTTCATTTGTGCTGTGCATGATAGCAGCTTTAGTCTGAACTTCACTGAGTGTTGTTTCGTTTCGTTAAGTTTGTTCAATCATCTTGTTTACACCAACCAACTGTGCTCTGTTAGCACAAGTTAGCTGAAACCAAACTTCACAACACCGCGTCCTCTTGTCAGTCCACTCTAAAACTACATAAATAACTTTAAAAAATACCCAAGACCCGTGAAAAACTGTCACCAGGTGTTTTTTTAATTTATAAACCGTAAGTTTACCAAGCTAGCGCTAATGGCTCTCCTGTTTACTGTTCGAGCAGCGCTACCAGGAAATAGCCGGAGCCCAGTCGATAAGCTCTTTAGCTCCGGCGAGTATACTTGTCAGTGTTTAAAGTTGAACCGTAGCCACAACAGATAAAAGCAACAATGTAAAAAGAATACGTACCAGCTCATTTTGAGAGACCTTTAGTTCCGGTTTCATTGGGTAGTTTTAATAATTTTCGAGGACCTCATCCCTCTCTGGCAGCCAGCAGCCGAGCATGAAACAGGAAGTCCGGGTCGAGCTGCTCCGCTTCCTCTCAGGAAGTTTTCCCAACATTTACGAAAAAAGAGACTGAACTTACCCGCTTTTTACGAGTCCCTGGAGATATTATGAGTCTGAATGAGAACTGCACGATATTTGATAAAGTTTCTAAAACACTAAACAATTCTGTAGCTAATTTCCCAGTATGTCCACTCCCTTTATTAAGAGCACAAAAGTCTCATAAAGGTAAGAACCTGCTTTTCATTTAAAGAACAGGCCTCATCAGTCCCTCCACAGCTTCCCATCTGTCCCTCCTGAATGTTATTATTTATTATTTATTTGACATAGGCATACAGTTACACTGGTGCTGTATTTACCAGTCCATGTCCCAGAAGCACTGCTATAGCAGAATGCTAATTTGCAACACCTGTCCACCTGAGGCCTTTAAAATTATTCACATATTAAATTGTTTTCAAAACACTTGTTGTGGCTTTAAATGTATCCTCTTGTTATCTTCCCCTTACAAGTATTTGCACAACCCTCAAAGTCATTGAAATAGTTTGTTGGATCTGTTTTTCAGCTTTTCATCAGTCGGCCAATATCAGCTAATATTCAACCAGGAGTGTTGAAGAGTCAGAGCCGACGGGACAGCCCAGAATGAAGGTAAGGATCTATCAGCTGACCTTGTATGGCTGCTGTGAGGGTTATCTTACTTTTAATGGCTATTGTATATATATTAGGGTGAAAAAAATTAAACCAAAAGTAAAAATATTGTTATTTATAAATTAGGGGAAAAAGGCCTTTATGCAGATGTAGTTCATGAGCCCTGATATACAAGAACCTACAACAAACAGAGGCATGATTTTCAAATACAGATATTAAGAAATAAGACCTAAAAGTTTTCTTTTGTAACCAAGAATTTTTGGGTCAGCCAGTGTACCAGCTATGGCCATCAAATAATGAAACTCCTTCAGGGATAAAAACCATGTACTTCACAGTCACACCGAGTGTTACACATTAAAGGTTGTGTATTCACAGCTGCTGAAAATTTAAAGTGACGTCTTTAGTTCACTGCTAGCTTCTTGAAGAAGTTCATGTTTTGCCAAGGTGCTAGAAAATTTCATGAGATTAAAAGTTGAGCAATGCATTAACTGAGATGGAGGGGAACACTGTATGTCATGTGCATGAGTGTTTGAATGGCACAAAAGATTAGTAAAGACAGAAAGGATGTCAAGACAATGAAGGTCCTTGGTGCACATGCTCATCCGAAACAAATAAAACAAATAATTAGAAATAATGGATGACTGATGTAAGAATAACAGCAGTGATGGCTTCCATTGATAAAGAGATTAATAAAAAAACAGTTATCAGGAATGAAGAAAGCACAACAATGCAAGGTAATTATACTGAAGTCAGGACTGATGTTGATTAACAGCATTTAGTTTATCCGCAATGAAATTGGGTTTAATTACCATAAATGTTTCATGTTAAATGATGTTAAATGATGTTGATGGTCAATGTCAGATAAAGCAAACCCAGACACAGGTCCACAGCAGCAGGTTGTCCATGTTGGTAGCCATGGCTACAGTGTTAGATGTGAAATATTTGCAGGAACTAACACGCATTTTAACTGATCACTCCGAGGTTAATATTAGGACCTGAATTGATAATGATATTGGACCAAAAAGAAAGGCAAAATATCAGGTATTGTAGTAGCTTCATCTATGCAGGTCCTCAGCAGCAGGCCATACACTCCAATGATCCAGAACAAGACAAAAACCTGTGTCCTGTTGGGTCTGTGTGTTCTGTTCTGATCAGTTTTACACCTCTGGGTCCTCTGGAGACAAAGCAAATGCAAATGTAAATGTTCTTTATTTCTAAAGACCTTTACAACAACCCTTTTGGTGAACCAAAGTGCTATACAATAAATAAAAAGGAATAAATAAAAAGCAATGAAAACAATAAGTAGAGTGAAATTCTATGCAATTAAATTACAATAAAATAAAGTTAAAGTGTCACCTCTCTACTGGGTATAAAAATCCATCCTAAATAAATATATTTTCAGTCTACGTTTCAAAAGGCTCCAGTGGAGACAGCTGTAAATATTCTGTCTAGGATTGGCAGCAGGAATGGGGCTTGTGACAGACATTCTGTAGCAGGCAAAATAAAAATGTGCCACATTTTATACAGGTTATATTTGCAAATTAAGATAATGAGGACAAGTTAAACATCAGTTTTACAGGGCAGTTTCCTGACAAAGAGCTCAAAATCATTCTAAAGACAATGGGTTTGTTTTAGATTGAAAAAGTTAAGTTCTGTCAAACTAAATCTAAAGGTCATATAACTTCGTTTCAGAACATCTCTAGATTTTTTTTTAGCTTCTTGCCTAAACATCCACTCAGATATTGACTACTGCCTGTAAACCCCTCAGTTTCAGCCCTGCCCAGAACAGACTGTTTTAGTGTAATTCCTCGAGAATCACTTCCTATTAAGAAGTGGGTGTTGCACCAGATTTCCACAGACAAGCCTAGACATGTTTCTGCATACCTGACCCAGGGAAAGTGTAGGTTGCATTCCACCAACTACATTATTAGGGGATATTTTAAAACAGTCATTTTCTGAAAGGTGGAGGAAGAAACAGAGAGAGAGTAAAGATATTTCTCATGTCACAGACTTGAGTGTTATTGTCCCATATACAGAGGCTACTGTCTTTATCACAGGTGGTCAGACTTTATGTCAGGCCTGTGGCATCTAATAATGTGGCATCCACTCTCTCTCTCCAGTGTTCTATGAACTTAGTTGTGTAAAAACCTCAATTATTAACCTTTAAAAAATATCAGCCAACTTAATTCCTCTTTTTGTCTTGTTCATCACGAAACAAATGTCCATTTTGGTTCTGCTGAAACAGATGATTGACTTTTCCCTCTCTAGCCGTGTCCACTGGTCATTTTAGGGAACAATTTGCACGCCCCTGTGATGTTTTGCCCTCCCTGTAAACGTTTTGGCAGCAGAATAGAGAGACAAGTTGACCCACTCTTTATTCTGTCAGTTTAGGTGGTACTTAAAGGGCAATCAAGGTGAGATGGAAGCATACAGTGCCAGTGGGGGAGCACTGATATCTGAGCTGTCTTGTGCTATCTATCTAATATCACAATCCTTTGTAATTATTGTGAACATCTTTAGGCATAGCAACATTTGTGGGGTTCGGCTCTTGTCTCAGACAGAGGTGTCTAAGTGGATGTTTCTGTTTAAGCTAAAGGACATTACCTCACACCCCCTTCATAATGTAGTGGCAAAACACACATTCAGTGCAGGACTCCCCCTGCAATGCACCACAGAGCGCCAGAAGAAGTCATTCTTACCTGTTCGTCAGTCTGTAAAACTCCACCCTCTAAATATCACGTACTCTGTCTGACCACAGATTTCCAACACTTGTTTTCCTGTTATATTTCTGTTTGTTCATCAGATCCTCAAATTAATTATGCATCGCAAATTTACACATTCTCTGATTTACTTCTTATACTCTGATACATACTACTGATAATTTTCATCAGTCCCTAAGAGCAACGCTCAGTGCAAAACTCAGTTGTACGTAGTCTCAATTTACTTATTTTCTTCTTCTTTTTTGTATTATTCTTTCATTATTCATGTAATATTTTATTTATTTATTCTGTACTCTGTGATTTTGGCTTATTTCTATACCTATTTTTTTTTTTTTTTTTACTTATATCTTATTTGAATGCCTTTACCCTGATATAAGAGCAATTTAAACAACCAAATTTCTCTTTTATGAGTAATCAAAGTTTTACTGATTTTCATTCTGATAATGACAGTGGAGCTCTGTTGCAGCGCTCTTGTGTAAACTTCCTGTGAAAATGACCTCTGAATCATCAGGCTCGCTTGTTGTTGGTGTTCAGTTGATGCCACACAACAGATAAATATCTGCTGCAGACATCAGCCAATGCTATTGCTATGCTATTCAGCAGACACCAGTGTTATGCAGATGATTCAAGTGTTTGTGGATGATAATGTGCACCATTCACTCAAAGTGTTTCTTATTTATTTTAAATTCATTTATATTTAATTCCACTTATGTTTGCATGACTGTTAAGCCCATGCAGGCTAAGGTGTGATGATATGTTTAGCTCACAAGCAAACCAAAGGCAAGTGATATTTTCCTTTATTCAAGTACTTACATAGAAATAACAAAACAATTGCATTACAACAAACTGAAGTGCCAAGTAAACAGGGGAGCACATCTCCCCATCACAAGGATATAGTAAAATTCATTTCAATATTCAGCTCATCATAAAAGGACCTTATTATAAGGTAATAAAAACATGAAATAGGCTAAGGACATCCACAACATTTTAAACAAGACCCCTTGTTTTCTCAAAGAAAAAAAAGCCAACAGAACAGCTATCCCAGTGTGTGTTTTCAATTGTCTGTCTTGAATTGTTGTCAGGTTTATCCCATTTCACCCATTGTGACTTTTATTTTCATGCATAATAAAGAAATGAGCACCACCCACAGCGTCTGAGGGCGGCACTTTGGAACATTTCCGTGCACATGCAAATGCGAGGATATACTGCAATGAAAAGGAAACACAACACAACGTAAAACAGTGAGTATCGACTCCATCCAAACACCATAGTGTCACTGTTGAAGACCACAAAATCCCTGAAGCAACCCTGCGGTCCATAAAACCGCACGAGTAGCCTATTATATCTACACATTATTGTAATCTCTTTAAACGTGAGGTGTGTTTTTAAAAAAAGGTTTATTAATTGTCATGAATGAGCCCAGAGAGGCCTTTCTGCCCTGCACAAGGCTACGTGTAACTTTCCCGGAGACGGAATCAAACAGTTAAACACAAACAGTAGCACAAGGCTGCCTTCAACTGCGAGCGGACTGAGGTCACATTTATGATTTGTTGCTTTTGTGGAGATCTCATCACTTATTGTTTCTGATCAGCCAACCCTGCAACCCAGTTTGGCCCAAAGATGGCTGCTGACGTTGGCTCCGGTCCAACATGGAGCTCAGAACGAGGATGAGGCAAATTCCAATTTAAGAGCGTTACGTTTGCCCACATTTGGACAATAAAACATGAAATAAAAAATACATAAATTACTTCTGGAGGAACACAGTTAAAAAGGGGTTGATTCTGAGTTTAACATTGACATGTATCTTTCACATTCACACGTTACACAGAAGGATTATTGTGCTGAGGAGCGTGGTGCATCCTGCATTGTTTTTGAGGGGAGTAGGCTCATATAAATATAACAAAATCTGTCCTTTACAAAAGTGTCAAATGACAAAACACAGTGAGATGACACCACTTATGAAATATTGAGTTTGCAAGGTTGTAATTACATGGCTTGATTTAGACGTGGAGATAGATCGGTGTAGTCTCTGCCTTACTGCATCGTTCTTTAACACACAGCGACATAAACACAGTTTTCTCTAAGAGGAGGCCACATTCTGTTGATCATAAATACAAACATCCACTCTCACCAGCAAAGAGCACAAAAGAGCATTATATTTGGTCAAATAAATTAAAAAATATGCATTAAATATGATGTCAAACACCAAATTATTCTACGAAAGTCACATCTAAACATTTTGTGTTTCTGGTCATTTCTTTACTCCATAATCAGTGCTGACTCCATGAGGCTGTCTACTACATGATGATGCACGAGGGGCGATAACTCAGTCGAACTGATGCTTCAGACTGAAGAGAGGCTCTGTAACACAGGGACTAAAATTCAGTAGCAAGTTATTCATCTCGTGCTCATTGTGAGAGCTCAGAGAAATACATCGTTGTTTTTTGTGAAGCTTAATTATTGATTTACAGTTGGCTGCTACAGGGAGTGTGAACTTTTAAACTATATGAAAAAGTGCAATGTCTGTTCATTTAAGCATGTAGATGAGCTGAGAAAAGACTCTCTGAGGCCACATTAATTGGAAAATAAGTGGACACTTGCCAGGAAGCCGAGCAGTGAAAACTGGCTGTAACAGGAAAAAGGGGGGAAGCGTGGCCTTGGAAGCACATTTCAGCATCCACTGTGTTCTCTGTGGCACTGCTTCTCTCAACCTTTCTTCTGGCCTTTGCAGTTGTCAGTCGATACTCTCTTTAAGTCTGAATGCTGTGTCTGCTGACCAGTACAACAACACTGCGAGAGCTTTTAAATATAGCTGAAAAAAAAATGCTGCTATGAATTCTGTGCCTGGTTTACACATACAGCCTACACTGTGATAGTCAAGGAGCACATCCATTAGGACACAAATATTGTTAGTCAGAGAAGATGGAGGAAGATTATTAGAATTTCAATTAAAAGATTTTATTTTATTTTACCTTAGAACAGGAATAAAAAAAAAGAATTGTAAACTGGCATGATCATGAAAAAATGTGAAGGATTGTACTCCTGAAGCAGTGCCAATGTTTTTGACATATATGAGTCCAAAAATGATTTCCTACCTTTTTATATTCATGAATAATAAATTATAATTATTGTAGCTTCAGAGGTATTTTTTCTCTATTCTGATCATAAACATGAAAAATGATTTCACTGACAAAAAATAGGATATAAAACAACCTTTTTAACAATAAAAAAGATATCATAGCTGACTGAAAATAAATCCTTCATGACAAAACATTTAGACAAAAAGTGTCTTTACTTCTTTTCAATGAGACAATATGAAACTAAAATGAGTACTGATTTTCTACTCATTTCTGTAGTAGCATCAGCAATGATGATACTGACATTGATGATAAGCGACCCACTCATAAAATACTCCAGTAAAAAAAAAAGACTTCATTCAAAGTATGCCTCCATTTTGATCAGGCACTTTCTAGACTACCAATTAAAGTATTTATGAGTGTTTGGCAGTTTGGATTATCTTAATTAAAGGCAGAGCATGTTTGACTGAAGTGATTGGCCTAAATGTGGGGACATTGTCTTCACCAGAACTTTAGGGAGAAAATTAACTAATGTGACAAAACTAGAACACATTTTTACCTCAAGCCTTTATCTAAAATAACTGCCCAAATTATCTTTGTAAATAATATTTAATGGAAGAAAATGCCTTTTTAGTATGAAAGGGCTTAGTTAGCATTTACAGAGCTCTAACTTTAATGAAACTGAAACTCATCCTGCTTTCCATAGTTAAAGTTTATTCACATGAGATCCAATATAAAGATTAAAATGTAGCATTTGACTCACAGAGCGTGACTATTGATTCCTCTTATTTTTATCAATCATCTTGGTTTTAATTATTTGATTATAACCATGTTGCTGTGCTTTATTTTCCAAATCCTTCCTGACATCTTTTATTTTTTACATTCAGACTTTTTTCAATCCCTTATTTTCCTCTTGTAAATCACTTTGACCTGCAGTCGAATTTGACTGAAGTTTGTTTTAAATAAAAAGAGTTTGACTGATTTATGTCTGTACCAGTCTGAACCAGAGGGGCCTTAAATATTCTGCTTCATTCATTTGAAATAATCCTTAAAATATCATGAATGAACAATGAGTTCAGATTCAAGACCCATTTCCACACCAGGTGTGATATATATATTTATATAAATATTGTTTTCCTCTCAATGTTCTGAGTTTTTCTTGACTGAAAATTGTTTCAGTTAGTTTCATGGACATGCTAGCCTCTGAAGGAAAGCTCTGGGTCGTGTGACACTTGGCCAGAGAAAAATGGGACATTAGTAGTTTGAGCATTTTACATAAAACCACAGACCACTGCAAAGAAAAACTACATATATAACAGAACTGATGTTTAAAGGGATCTTGGAGTTAAATGAATATACATGATATTTTTGCTATCTACAAATGAATGGAGCAGACATTTTTAAACCCCTGCTGTTTGTCACAGAGGGAAATAGCCATGCTGAGTCAAATGCTGTTTCAAACATACACACTTCTAACTACATTAAAAACTACATTATAGATAATTTTAAGATTATTTAAAAAAACATACGTCTGTACACATCTGTTAGTTTTAACAAATTTGGTCATTTGTTTTACAAGTAAAATACAGCAAAACAAATAAGAGCAGGGGGATCTGTTTTTCCTCTGTTAGGAAAAACAATAAGAGGGGATGATATGAGAAAAACATTGGCATTGCATTCACTCCAAAAATCTGAATGGAGTCCAATCTTTTAGTTTGAGAATGACTGTTGTGTCTGAAATAATCAGGTAACCTTTATAATATAGGAATGTTTTTTTTTTGATCTAGAGAACAATAAGTGCTTCTTTTAACCATTTTAAGTTATACACATGGTGCATATGCTCTTATTCTTTTATGGACGATATTACAGCTGATTTGGCACTACTATAGTGCTGCAAAAATGTGACAAGAAAATATCCTGTATTATAACTGCATTACTAAAAGCTTAAAGACATGTTCTGCACACGCATTCAGTCAATTGAAAGTTCTGGTTTATGCAGACGGTTTGTATTTACACAGTGTGCATGAGAGCATGCACATGTATTCACAATTTAATACTGAGTTATGGTGCATTTGACAGTTTAGTACAAAAGTGAAACTTCTACTGTAGCTACCTGCATACATGTTTGTATACTGTACAAAAACAACAACCTCATAGTTTACAACTCAGTCTGAGTCTTAAAAAAAGATGTAAACATGGATTTGGATTTTTTTTCATCCCTTAAATTATGCTGCTTTTCTTTTGGTGACTTCAGCCATAAACGTCTTTTAACCCTTCTGGTTTGTCTTTGCTCTCATATGCTGCTGCTGCTTTGTAACCCAGTGTCATTTCCAAAGTCTAGCTGTGCTTTTAGCTGATTTACGGTGCATGTGTCATGAAATATTGCATATAATTGAAGAGCTAACAAATGTAACATGAACATTATTGGTGAGCTTGCAAAAAAAAGGAACAGAAATCATATCTGGTAACACCACATAAAACCACCGTTGAATAAAAAAAGGCAACAAAAATACACAGTGTCAGTCAGTGACTACAAATAAATAAGAAGTGGAGAAGGCATTGATTTCTGCAGGCATGTTTGTTCTGATCAGTACAGCTTACAGGACGGGACATCGGTGTGCTTCATGTGTGACCTATCCGGTCGTTATTTCAACAAAACTGTGCAGAAAAGAAAAAAAAAATCCTAAATGTGAGATCTGATGTTTGCTTGAACTCACCACGTGTACTAAACTGATATCACTGCTATGTTTGGCAAATGTCAGGCACAATAATAAGAACAAGGTTGGCTGTATTACCACAATACATTTGGCACATTCTTTAGAAATGAAGGAACATTCAAATATAAAATAAAAACACAACACCTCAACAAAAAACAACAAAAAGACAGTCAAGTGCCACTAAAAAGGTATCCATGACAGAACACAAATAAAACCAATTGCACTTTCAAACAGCCTAATAGAATTAATGCATACCTCTCAGACAGATCACCCTCTTACTATTAGCTCCACTGTACTTTTGTCTGTTTTGACCTTGTGATGGATTCAGGCTTCCTTCCAATTTAGAGATTCTCTGTGAAATTTACAAAGTGTATCCACACCAGACCTCAGAGATACACCGCGATCTTTTGGACAGAATGTGCCAAGGTGCCCCTCTTTGTGTTGGCACTGTGTTACAGTAGCTGAAGCTCTCTTTCTTTAAGCTAAAGGCATCCATCTTAAAATAGAAGGAACTGAAAAGAGCAGGCGATGTAAAAGAGAGGAAAAGAGTCACCTATTTATCCCATAGTGGACGTGGTGCTGTCTTCCTTAAGTCTTTCTGTGGGGCACGGTGGGAGTCCAGTCAGTGTGCACGTAGTGACGGTCATGACGTCCCCACCGTCGGCCCCCCACAGGAGCTGGGCGGCGAGCTGTGGCTCCCAGCGGCCCCACTGCCCTTATCAGCCGGCTTCTTGTCCTTCTGTTTGAGGTGAACTTTTGCGTGTCTCTTTCTCTCGTCACTCCTGGCAAACTTGCGTCCACAGAACTCACAGGAGAAGGGCTTCTCGCCCGTGTGCGTGCGGATGTGCGTGGTCAGGTGGTCACTCCGGCTGAAGGAGCGCATGCATATTCTACACTGGAAGGGTTTGTGACCTGTGTGGATTCTGAGGTGACGGGTCAGCTCGTCTGAGCGCGAGAAGCGTCTGTCGCAGTTCTCTGCGGGACAGGCGTGGGGACGTTCGTGGACTGGAGTTTTGCTGGGACGGTTGGGGTACTTCCTCGGCCGGATGGGTTTGAGGGTGAGAGTCTGTGGCGGCGGGTGGTGCTGGGGAGGGTGCTGTTGCCCGCCGATGAACCCTGGGTGGATCTGCTGCTTGTCTTTGAATGCTCTGATGGTCTCCAGGGGGGTGATGGGTGGAGGGTTGACCCGTATGGGGTCCATCGTTTGGAAGGGCTTGTGCTCCATGACTCCAACTTCTCCCTGATGATGGAAGAGGTTGTAGTCAGGGATCATGGAGAAAAGGCTGCCATCCATTGGGGCTTTGGACGTTGAGTGATAGTCATTACTGGGGTAGGCAAGTGCCGTGCTGGTTGCCGGGCTGTGGTGGAAGGAGACCTGGTCCTGGTACAGGTCGCTGCAGGTGGAGTAAGCAGGCAGCGGGGGACCGTAGACCTGCTCCATGTCTGATGTCTGTCCGCCCATGCTGGCTGCGGAGGATGATGTCTGCGTCGTTACCGTGCCGGGTGATGGAGAAACGCCCAGGATCCCCGCGCTGACGAGGCTGATGATGTTGTTGTCGGAGCACCAGCCGGAGCCGCTGATGCCACCTGACGGAGGAGTGTCAAAGGCAAACTTTCCCAGATAGGTGACAGTCTGCCCGCTGCGGTTGGACTGGAAGCTGGATCCATATTGAATCTCTGCTGAGGTCTTCTCACTTCCCATGCCCAGATCCATGATGTTATCTAAATAAAAGCAGAGAAAAAAAACAGAATCATAAAGAGGTCACCTTCAAAAAATAAGAAATGATCAAATTTAGAAAGAAAATCCTACACATGTGACAATGTGGCACAAAAAGTAAAAAAGAAAAATCCAGAAAATTCACTTTGGCAAGCTGTTTGAACTTGAAGTGACGCTCCTTAGTTTGCCCAAATTTCAGCTCTCGTGCATGTCTCTGCACTAGTTTACCAACAAGAGCTGCAAAATAAAAGAAGTCCCGTGGAGTTCATAAAGAAATGTGAGCGCTGTCAGACCTGTAAGTTAAGTGAGTGACTGCTGCATGTGAGACAGTCAGTGTGGTGTCTCTCTCTCTCTCAGATCCCACAAGCCCTCATAAATCAAGACCTAAACACCCCCTTTGATCCAGTCATTGTGTCCCTCAGGAGGACAGCCAAACTGAATGGCAAGATCTGATTTCTTTTCAGCGGGGAAGGATTATAAGGCAGACGCCACATCCATCAGGGATTCAAAAACACACTCGCAGAGAAGAACATCTGCACAGAATGGGGGGGAAATTTCACCAGTTTTCAGTCTGTGCATTAACGCTGGTTTGCAGAAATTTCTTTTAATTTTTTTATTGCACAGAATGTTACACCTCACACTCTGCCTCACACACACACATTAAAGTTATTTTCAGAGAGACCACCAAATGCCTGATGAGGATGTATTTATGTTCTGATCATGAGCTTAACTTGAGACATTTGAGGGTATTTCTTCTTAAACAGATGTCTGTTTTCATCATACACAGGAGTGCTGATATTTTACTCACTCTCTGTAATTACTGCCTGCTGAAATTTGGCTGAAGGCAAATTTAAAAAAACAAACAAAAGCAAAATTACAGTTATTGCACAATACTTTTGACGTATATAGAAGCTGTGACTCTTGTGGCGTGATTGAGAGGTATGCATGACATTTAGAAAAGGAGGCTTAAGCTAATAAATTTTTACTCAGATTTTTTGTCTGTAATTTGGGCAGTGGGACTTTTAAAGGGCATTTAGCAGTGTCAGCACTGTTTGTTTAACGGGTCAGAAATGAAGAGAAAAGCACACACTTGATTCACACAGAGTGGCACTCTATTTTTTTTTAAACCTAAAAAAAACACAAGCCACTTATAACATTTAGCTGCTTTTGTGTTGATTATGAGATTTTTCAGAGGACTGATGTGATTAATACAGCCCCACACTCATGCACTTTGCGCATATTTTTCTATATTTGATATCATTCGTTTGGTTTCAAAAATATCTTCCAAACGACGTACCTAAAGACTATTTAATGGCCGAGCTTATAGGAGATGTTATTTCAGACAGTTTTCGCGGAATAATTTTAGAGTTGCTTTAAAAATCGAATTCCTCTTTTTAAAGGGAAAAGACAGCGCTTGAGGATCGCCTTTACGCACGCGTCTTTGGCCAAAAAAATCAACACATTTTGAGTCAAATTCAAATTGAAATGCTTTTTCATTCTGAGAAAAATCTCATTTTTATTTCTACAAAATAAAATGTAATTTATGGCCGGAGAATCACATGTTCATGCCCTCACCTCCACCAGCAAACTAAAGATTTTGGAATATTTCGCGCATCGATGACCCATCACCTCAGAAGGTGAGCTCGGACAATTAGTGATTGATTTAATGCCAGCACTGAGCCCAAACTCCAAAAGTCATCTTCATGACGGGGGTTTTAATTTAACAGAAATTCGCTACTTTATAGAAATATATGAATCCATATCTCCGGCCTCGGAGTGTGTGATATATGAGGGGCCTGCATGGCGTCTAAATATGTTTCATATAGGGAAAAGCAGCCACACACACGCCTACTGAAATCCAACCTGTGACATGTTAAAGAGTTGTGAATGAAAGTCATTGTCCAAAGCAGTTGACCCATCTTTTCAGTGGGATATCAGAGGAATTAAGCTGTGGTTTTTGTGGTAAGAGGACGTTGATTTAACACGTTTTTCTCAGAACCTACACATTTCACATTCTCGGTATTTGTATGAACGGACATGCATTTTTTAGCGTGTTTGCTTCCCACTTGTCTCGCCTGCAAATCAATTAAACCCTAAAAAAGCGTGTGTGTTTCTAAGGATTATGGGAACAAGTTTGATGGGGACAGTGTGAACCTTTTTTGACTCCTACACCTTTCAGTTTCAGCCGGAGCCGGGCGCGTTTTTATGCGTAAAATTGCTTTTTTTAGCCGCTCATATTCAGTCAACCACGGATCGTATTTTATAAATTAAGATGCGCAAGAAACACAATAAATTTAATTCGACATACTTATAAAGCCAAGAAAATGTCGCCTTTGAGTGGTTTATATTAGTGTGTTTGCCTGTTTTCAGTTGCGCTTTAGATCATTCTGTTTCGAGCATGCGATCGAGGCTGAAGAATAAACAAAGGAGATCTCATCCAGTCATTTTTTGCCTTCATGGGACTTTTTCTAAAGGTAGGCTATGTGTAATTGGGGACAGGTAGTGCCACACCTGAACTTAAAAAGTACACAGCACAGGGATCAGTCATTGTGCGCAACAGCCAGGGCGCAAACAGGTGCTCTCCATGCCCAGTGACAACTGTTGCCTCCGCGCACGCTGCACTTTGAAGCACTTTCATGAAAACACACACATTCTGATTAGAAAAAAAAGTGAAGTCCAGCCTTACCTGTGTTCATCTGTGAGTAGTGGTTTATAGATTCCGTACTGGTGAAAATATTCATAGACGTCGGGATGTCCTCTTCTGGGTACAGGCTGTCAGGGATCGTGTTTATTAAACTGCTCATGGTAAGAGGGAGCTTCTCCGCTAGTTTCCCTGTCATAGCAGTTAGATTCAGTCCGACATTTATGAAGAGGACAGCGCGCAGGTATCCAGAGAGCGGAGAAAAAGTGTGTTCTTGAGGTGGAGAACACAGGTGTGGATATCAAAAAGGGGAGGAGAGGCGCACGGATGGATCCTGTTGCTGTAGCCTTGTCCAAGTATCCCGCGGAGGACGAGCAGCGCCGGGTCTCTCTCTCTCTCTCCTCCTGTGTGATCACGGCCTATTGTTGTTATTAATGTGATCACAGTGGAAGCTGATGGGCTGCTTGCTTGTGGGGGAATTTGAAGTCTGTGAATCAATGGAGGAGGTGGTGGTGGTGGTGTTGGTTGCACAAGAGAGCGGCTCTACTTGCTCTATTGGAGCTGGATAGGGGACTCCAGTTTGCCTGTATTAAATAGGGGGATGGAACATTTGCGTGACGTAGATGACCATATATGGACAGAGCGGCCAGCGCGAGGCTCTCCGCGCGTCAGTCTGTGGAAACTACAGAGCAGGCACAAGGAGAAGAAGAAGAAGAAGTCTCCGACGGAGAGATAAAGTTGATGGAGTCCTTCAGGAGGGTCCTTCTTCTGGGTGAGCCGGTGCTGCTCCTCTGATGGGAAACAAAACAGCGTGTTATCTGTTATTGATGTTTTTTATGCACTATCAGGAACATTTGCACACCAGAGTGAGTTATCAGAGAGAGAAAGTGCGTTTCTTGAGAGCCTTTCCCCCTTAAAGTCTACTTTTAAGAAATATCGGCGGGTGTTTCTCTTTTAATCTCCGTCAGAAGTCAAAGTAATCCCCTCATTTGTCAGTGTTTGAGTGAGCCTGAGCACACTCTGCAGAGTACTGGGACTCTAACCCTCTCTCCCCATGCAGCCACTCTCACAAAGACAGTAATTGACGGAGTTAATCGCTTGTAAATATTGCGAGCGCCCTGTAAATCTAACAGGCTTGCTTTGACTCGGAGCCCAAAGTGACCGCTTAAGTGGAAACTCCAAATAAGGCAGTGTCCGGTCACGCCCCCTCGCCTCCCTTATTTGGACATGTGAGTTCCGGGTGAAGTGTAATAGTGGAAAAGTGATCGGAAGCCGCAGACGCTCAGAGAGATGACAGTGGACAGAGCGTCATGGATCACTTTTTTTCACTAATTTGACAACTTGTGAGCAAAAATAGCACCAGTGGTTACTTCACAGTGTTTCAGAAATATCCCCTAGTGATCACACCAAAATTATATTGCACCTGAGTAAAAGTAGATATTGATGACAAAAAAGCTCATGCACAGCAGGAGGAAGAACAGTTAAGCTGTTTCTGTAAATGTGTTGTATGTGATATAACTTTTTCTCTGATCGACCTCTCTCTCTCCTCCCTCTCCATTTTCTCTACAATTCACCCCCATGAATATTTAGGACTAGTCCTGCTGCCATTCATCACTAGTAAGATTTTTATGAATCACATTAGAGGCAGATTTAATCATTAGGGGGCTCAGGACAAATCCAGGGGGTCCCTCACACATATACAGTGCTGAATAAATTTATTAGACCACCAACCATAATAACAAGAAAACATAAAAACTGTTTAAAGTTGCGCATATATCGTTATTGGACATACATTTTGAGCATGAATGATGAATTTCAAACTGAATCCACCTTTTTCTATCCAGATTGAGAAATTAATTCAGCTCAACATTCAACAACTACAACTTTCAGTTCAATAATGCAACATATTCATAATTTGACTTCTTAATTAAGAAATGATAATGTGCTTTACCATTTTCTTTTTTTTGTGAAACATTACATTTGAAAATTCATATAAAAGCAATTATAATTATATTCTAAAATAACATTTCAGTTAAAGAGCTTCTACATACTGGCATATTAAACACTACAGAAACATAAACAATTATTTGGGTAATTAACTGTGGCTTATACATCGCATTTAGTGGTGGTCTAATATATTTGCTAAGCACTGTATAAATAAATATATGTTTTTGCTGTGATCACATGTTTAAAGTATGTATACAGTCACTTGTGTTGAACAGACATACCACAGCCATTGGCCTCAGTCTTCTCTGATTTATTGACTGGTCCTCTCTGTGGTATTCGTCATTTCAGTGTTGCCAAGTACCATGTTTTCAACAGCTCTGCATCCTCTGTACAGTCAAAGCTCTGCACTGGGCTTCCCATCCTGAGCCAGTGGTAGGACTGATTGGTCATTTTGGGAGAGGGGACAGGGGAATCAGCCATTTCAGGCAGCCACTGGGGTTTAAAACTGCTACAAGCTAATGTCATATTCCCTTAGGGTCATTTCATGTTCGTCTAGCAGTATTTTAAAACCGGCCACAATCCAGGCCAAGTCCCACAAGACGCCTTTTCTGGCCTCGTGTCATTACTTCACAGCAAGCATTGTTATGACTACTAGTCACACTGTGCATTATGGGAAAAAAGCTAGTAGGCTGAACTACCCACACAACAACTCACTGATTAATAGCAGAGATTAAAGGTCCCATGTAAGATTATACACAGATGAGGACCACAGCAGGAGAATGAACAGTCAAACTGAATTGAAATTTTGAATCAGTGGATGTTGTCGAGTCCTGTGATGATCAGCCATAGAGACAGTGAGTAACGTTAACCCTTTGTTTTCATGGTTTGTTGTGCTTGTGTACACAAAGTGACTCTATGGGGTCATCTTTGTCATCTGCCTGGTTGTCATAATGCAGCTCTGACTACTACAGCTGATCATAGTACTACAGCAGAGAGATGAGTCGTCACTCTGTTCGTGTCGTTTGCTGGGTTGATAGTTAACTCACTGCTCCAAGGCCAGACTGGAAGCGAACCGACACCCCCAACTTTTTTTGTGTGCTGAATGCCCACCTGTGTCCCAAACAATGTAAGTGTGAAAACAAGCTCGAGCATAGAAGTACTCTACGAATAAGAAGAAAAAAACATCTATCAATGAATCTACATTATCCTCATCCATAAAGGATTGCACTGATTAGAGGTGTTTTCGCCTGCTGATACACTATTCTTGTGGACACCAAGCATTCTTATGTCATTTAGGCAATCATGGATTTTTAAATAAAACTACAACTTCATTAAAAAGAATAAAAAGCTCAATATCAAGTACTGTATAATAAACATTCCCTAGAATCCTTGGGGCTTAAGGCAACTGCCAATCACTGCCTGATGGAAAGACTGTTTCTGCCAATCATTGTGCCACCACTGTAAAAATATTGTGTGAGTAAATGAACAGCTCAGCTCTACTTTCACTGTTTCCCTCTTGGAAGCATGAAAAAGCAAGGTGGTAGATCGAGGTAGCTCTTCTTTGTGGAAAGGAGTAGCATTGTGCTTAATGGGATTATGAAAAAGGGTGTAGTATAAAGCTTATGACTAAAAATGTGTTAAAACATGTATTCTTTAAAATTCAGCTTGCATGTGTGACTGTACTTTAAAGTGCAATGACAGTTTGACCACTTGGGATTTTTTCTTAAAGAGACTGTGAGGAGTTTCTAAGTAATTATAAAAAAGGCTCACTTTTAGATATATGCCTGATTGAAATACGCACTTTAAGATGAGTTTTATAGCATCAAAATAGGTTATCTATAAATGCTATTCCTTAGCCTTCTGGTTGGGTTGGACAGGGCTGGACTGGCCTGGATACTCAACTTCAGGAACAAGACAATTAAAACTAGAGCAAATTTATATTATTTTATTATTTATATTACATGTCTTAGAGCACCGGGCTGTAAGTAGCGATATATAGCCGGCTACAACTACGATAATAAGTTTTCCAAAAATTGCTTGTTGTCACACATCAAAAACTACCGCTACGTAACTAGAAAGAGATACATTACCTCGTCGCTTTGCATCCTGTAAGTTGTTGAACAAAGAAGTTGTAAAGCAATGCAGAGTTCTGAGGAAGGTCTGAGCTGCATTTACCACAACAATCGCACGCTTTGGCTTGGGTCACACCTTTTGGTGTGTTCCAGTTGTAGTCAGAAGTAGGAATTTCCGGGTTCCGAGTAGGAAACTGCAACTGGAACATCCCCCGAAGTCAGAGTTTCCTACTGGGAACTCGGTGAAACCTCGCCACCCCCGAGTTGACAATCGAAGATGGATGCCCCCAGTGTGAACAGTTATTTAGCTCCTGTAATAATCAATTTATATTTACAAAAATACTACCATAGTGATAATCACATTCTTCATGTGGTATTTGTGAACAACAACGCAGGGCGTGCTAACAACAGCTAACAATAGCCTGGTAGGTGTTTTTTTCCGACTTTAATTGGAACGCTGATAAGTCGGAGATGATGTCACTCCCAGTTCCGAGGTTACTGGAACGCAGCATTATGATAGTCGCCGTGCGTGCTCATGGGTAGCAGAGTCTTTATTTCGCCGGTGATAGATTCTCCTCATAGCACCTTTAAATACTGTTCTTTATCTTTTAGTACCATGCTGTATTACTGTCTAAGTAATTATGTTCACATGTTTTCCTGCATTTGTTTTTGTAAATATATCTATTTTTTTGTACTTTAACATTTTTCTGGTGGGTTAATTGACCCTCAGTTTCTGTGTGTTTGTTTGTGAGGTGGGGACTTATCTAACATACTGGGGGTGTAAAAAGTTCGACTCATCAGATCTGACCTGTGGAGTCAACAGAGGAAGCAGTGTGTTTGAGAGACACCACCTGCCAAAACATCATGCCCGAGACACTGGAAGCTAAAATGTGCTTTTTCTGTTTTTCTGTAGCACATCACTTACTAAGCGGATCACATTGAACCTTCTTAACCTGAGAAACCGAACAGCAAGTGCTGCCCGAGGATAACCGCCAACCCAGATCTACACTAATCAAAAAAGTTTGGGAAACTTTAGTCAATTATTTCTCTCCTTTAATAATTCCAGTTTGTATTGTATTTTATATCCTTGGAAAACCTGATTAGTCACCTTCACAGTGAGGTACAACTTGTCAGGATTGTACATTTAATGAGTCAGCAACAAAGCGAAACGTGTAGGTAGGTCCCCCAAAAAAATCCCCTCTTCTTCCCCGAGAAGCCTCCAGTCCCTGAGTGAAGCGAGGGTGAGAAACTGGTATTCTCAGAGAGCTGTCTTTGAGGGACGCCCACTTGGTAGCCTTTCTTTGACTTCAGCAGTTGCTCTGCTTACCGCAACACCAGCTCCAGTCCAGGGGATTTTAGCAAATTTTTGGGGGCGCTACCCACATATTCTGTACAAATACCTCTGTGTGTTACTTGAAGACTCCCTCAGCTTCAAGCCCTATTTTAACAATCGTGTTAGGAAACTCAAACTGAAATTGGAAATTTTTTTTCAAAATAAATTGTGTCAAAAAAGTGTCTTGTCACTGCAACATTATTACTGATGTTCGATCTCAGAGAGTTGTTGTATATGACTGCCTCAGATCAACGTCTTGGAAAGATCGACGCTGTGTATCATATCTCTCTGAGGTTCATTACCAACTGTAGAGCCTTGACCCATCATTGTGAACTGTATTCTCCAGTGGGATGGCCCTCTTTGTCCACCAGGAGACTGAGACATTGGTACACTTTTATTTACAAGGCCATGCTTGGACTACTGCCCCCCTACATTTGCAATTTGATCACTGGGAGAAGTGTTGATTCTTATGGTTTGCGTTCAAATGATCACTTGTTGATTTCAGTTTCATTTGCCTGCACAGAACTGGGATAAAGGGCTTTTGTATACTCTGCTCCTTCTGCATGGAACATGTTACAGAAAGACTGGAAATTAACTGAGCTTGTTTCTTTAAATACATATAAATCCAGACTGAGTGCACTTCAGACAGCCTCCTCAAATTGTGACTGTTTTTTGTAATATTAATTGTTGATTGTAAATTGCCATAATTTGACAGTGTAACTTTGCTGCCTCTCGGACAGGACTCCCTTGAAAAGAGGTTCTTAATCTTAATGGGACCTTCCTGGTTAAATAAAGGTTAAACAAAAATAAAAAATAGCTTTGCTGCTCATTCAACAAATGCTTAAACCTTCGAGGTGACTAATCAGGTTTACAAGGATATGAAACACAAAACCAATCAATATCACAGGAAAGAAACAATTGACCAAATATTTTTCCAAACACTTTTTTGAGGTGTATAGAAAATAGTTGGTGCCTGCACACAACACAACCTCACACAGAAAGTGTAGTTTTGCCCTTGCAAAGGAAGCCCAGGTAAAACTTCCTTGTTAAATATAACCAGTTGAAATAGGGGTGGTGTTTTGGGCCCACTGTACTTGGGGCTTTTAATTTTCTAGAAATGTAGGAATCTCGTGTGTTTATTTTTAAGCATGTTTGTAAAATACATTTAAATCAATTCATTGCTCCATGTCTTAATAGAGTCGTAAAGGGTTGAGTCCCAAATGAAGAGGCCAGTTAGCTTTTTTGCACTTCCTGTTTCCATGTCCCAAAGGTTTTGAGATGGCAGAATAGCTTTTTCAAATACATTGAATCATTTAATTTTCACATAAAATGCATCTGATATTACTCTGCTTTTGAATTCAAGGGCATTATTTTACATCTTAAAGGATGGCTGCTGATGGGCTACTAACAAGGACTAAAAAATTGGACCAGTTACTGAACAGTTTTTAATAAGCAATAATACACACAACAGCCATTAGCCCCAACTTGATCAGGTCATGTGGTTAAGAGAGAATTCTTCAATAAGAGGTCTTGCACACTAAAAACGGGTTAAAAAATAACCCAATTTTAACCCAACTGCTGGTTCAGAAAAGGACAAACCCCTTTTTGGGTTATTTTAACCCAACAGGTTGGGCCCTTTTTTTTCGACCCAATTTTTGGGTTGTATTATTACACAAAAGTTAGGTTATGCTAACTACAATGTTGAGTTATTAACCTAACCCAACTATTGGGTTGCACAATTCAGCTCTGACACAGAGGCAGTTAGGACCCAGAAGCGACACAGATTTAGCAGTTCACAGTAACCAGCTTTATTGAACAGACACAGGAACAAGTGAGTAGAGAGCGGGGATCGAACCCGCAATCCTTGGAAACACAAGGCAGTGATTAGTCCACTCGGCCACACACGCACACCCCAACTCAGCCACCACAGATCAAGATTCACGAACAGGTACTCGGTGTCAGGAATAGAAGGCAAGGTCAGCAACCAGGGATCAGGCAGGTAGGTGCAGGACAGAAACGGGTCGGGACCTTGTGGTCTAGTCGAGGATCAGCCGAAAAAGGCGGAAACAGGAACAGAACAGGTCGGCAACGGGTGATCAGTCCGGATAACAGGTCTGAAGTTCTTGGCATGAGAGCCAAGACGATCTGACGCCCAGTGAGTGTGGAGCTGGTTGTGACGTAGTTGGGTTAAAATAATAGCCCTATAACGCAGAAAATGGGGTACTCTTTATAAAAATAACCCAAAAATGTAACTCAACACTAGCAACACATAAATTGGGTTACCAAAATAACTCAACATTTTTTAGTGTGTGGGCATGGCGTCACAAGCTGGAAGTGTGGTATCTGCTTTTCAGTTCAATCCCCATGTTATAGTTCCATGATTCCTTTTTACTTTCTCTGATTCGAGTAAGACCTAAATAAGTATGACATTATGGTTTGTCTGTGAAGATCTTGATGCAAAAAGATGTGCACATTTTTGTTCGCCACAGAGCTTTTAACCAACAATAAACTGAGAACACAGTGAAATATCACATAGACTTTTAGTCCAGAGAACTGGCGTGATGCTAGCTTTCTGGATAAGGACTTGTTTTTCACTTTTTCTGATGTGGCTGCAAAAACGTAACGTTGCTGAGGGGCGCAAACCTATCCTGTCCAAAACTGCTAATTTTCAGGAAATGAAAAACACTCTTCTACTAAATGAACAGACATAGTTTTTTCATGATTACAATTGTCTGTGTACTTTTATTTGGTATAAAAAGTTGATTAAACGTACTACCCAGCATGGAAGGTGAGCAATGGACACTTTTATAAAATAAAAAAAGCATTTCATAAAAAAATGGAGATAGGAGATCTGTGCCTGACAGCAGCAATACAACACACAGGCACCCACAAAAAAAGGAATAAAAATCATAGAAAAAACTGAATGAAATGTCAGAGTCTGAATATTCAGACCTCAATAAAGCAGAAGTGTAAACAGAGTGTGTGGGAGAATTAGTCTGAATCATGCTCTGTGTTTAGGGGGTTTACACAAACAGAGCAGCCACTGATCTGTGTCTCATTACCACAGGAGAGCCCTCCCTGAACACTGTGTGGATGCGTCTGTTTTATAGGAAGCAGACGAAACGACGGGCACAGCGGCGAGTCCTCTCAGGGCGTCTTGTACCTGCAGTCAGCAGAATAGACAACAGTGATCCTGAAGGACTTGACTCTGAGTTCAACAATTTAAAAAACGGTCAAACCACTTAGGGTGATATTGTCATCCTGTACCTCACTGGCACATGTTTAATTTGAGCTTAAATTTGAGCTGCATTGAGCTTCACCTTGCAATATGTCCATCTGAATGAGTTCAGAAAAAATCAGAGGGCAGAATTTGGGCTTTTAACAGCCCTAAACCGACCCAAAGTGTCTTTAGTTGATCGATCCTTTAAATCGTGTCTTTGCTGTTTTATTTTTCTAGAAAAAAAAAAGGCTGTGGATTCTAAAAATACAATCAAAATTGAAAATGTAAGTGTTTTTTAAAACATGTCAGATTATGGTTGCTTTATTGGGACATGTATTATTTCGAGGTTGCTGGAATTACCCACCTCATGTATCTACTGTGTTTGATGGACAAGTTAACTCCAGATTTTATTGTTAATTTTTATTTGAGCTATTTTGGTGTGTATTCGTCTTTAATTCCCTGCTGACATCCTACCAACTATTGTTATAATTACAGTGGAATACTGCTGAGTAGATGGACATTTGCTGAGCATTTATTAGTTGAAAGAAAAATTCATGATTATTATCAGTATTATATTTTTATCTATAGTCAGTCGTTTCTTCGCCTCTGTGTACTGCAACTAAATGTATACGAAATTTGCTTTATAAAGAACGTTTGATAGATAGAATAAATATTGATATCTCATTTTTAAACACTGAAAAGGGAGTATTGCTGTAGCCTTTTTGCTGAATTTTTACTTATTACACCGGATTTTTGTCATTTTTTGCTTTCAGAATCTAAATCTTAGATGTTTATCTGGAGTTGTCATAAAAATGTGAACACACAAATCTGTGGTGGATGAATTTGTTGAATTTGGACTCTATAACTAATTGTACTCCCTTGCACAGATATATATTTATGCTACTGTTCTGGACTAATCAGGGAGCTGACAGAATGAGGCCGTGCAGAACAATGCCACAACCTCATCAATGACAGTTTAGAGGCTTTTATAAGCAGACAAAATGACTTGCTTTGCACTGCCGTCATGCTCAGTGTTTGTTGCTACTGTAATGTAGTTCGTCTAGGATGCTGCCCACAGAGATAAATCCTTGAAGGATCTAATGGAAAAATGGTGTCACAACTGTTATGCAAACAAGAGAGAGAATTCCCTCAGGTCAGGTGGACGTCTCACTGTTCAGCGGTGTCCCTCCTCTGGGCGAAGCAGTTTTTGTGGCTTTGTGGTTGGAAAATTGGCTGCCAGAGCTAGAACACCTACCTGTTGTAGATTTGTTTCTCGCACTGGGTTACGCGGGGTGGACCTGCAGTGTGTGTTGACAGGTTAGTGGTGTCCTGGCTCGTTTGCATATGGGGATTCCATGGAAGTAGAGGCTCGACCAGCACAGTGGAAACTTAGCAGGCACTCTGGATGTACAGGCAAATTAGGGTTGTGTTTTCCAAGCTTCATGGACAGCACTAAAATTGTTCCTTGCTGTTGGTGAATAAGTGGAAATAATGCTAATTATAACAACTGTAACTCTTCTTCCTTTATTTTACCCTCTTTAACAGCAAAGGCCTCTGCTGCCCTCCTAAGTGCTATGATACATGAAATGAGAATTAGTCTTTAATTAAGTTGAGCAATCTGGCAACAGTAATGCTCCAATAAAAGATTCCCAAAAGACACAAATTATGAGTGATGATTTAGGGGCTGGTTACATGGGGACGAATACAGTCAGATCCGATAAGTTTTCATTGCGTTTTGGCTTAGTGTTTACATGGGAACTCTTTGTTTCTTGTCCGATAATGGTAACTTTTGAAACCAGGCTCCAGAGTGGAGAGTTTTCAAAACGCTCCTCCGTGCAACTCCGTGTAAACCTGACTCAGATGATGAAAGGATGAAAATGCTGACATCACTGCATGTGCAGTATTCTTTCACGTGAAAGCTGCGTGCACATATCAGGAACTACCAAGTCTACCGAGTAAGGTGTGAGCTGCTTACCGTGCTCAATTTGTTATCAAGACAAAACAATCTAGACAGATTTGTTGAACTGATTTGTTGTCCAGAAAAGAAAGTCCTGCATCTTTGTGTGTCCACTTGCCATTGTTGTTTGTGAAAAGCTTTTCTTCTTCGTACATGTATTGTAGCAGCGCTGCCTCTCTGCAAACCTTTACCGCCATCTACTGAACCTGCATGCGCACTACAGCGTTTCATTCGTCTCCAGCGTCTCCGTCTGAAAGCGGATCGACTTGAATACACAAAGGAAAAATCTTTGTGTTTTTAATTCAGAGAGTGTCTGTGTAAACACAGCCTTTAATAAAAAGTTACAGGAGTTGCAGTGTAAAAGGTCTTCGCATGCTGAATTAAACGAAGGCCGACTTCACGTTTGCATACTCTGAAACATTTGTCTGATTTTTTTAACAGCTTTGATCGTCTTTGTTTTTTCACATCTATTTAAGTTATTGTCAGTTGGATTTGTGTTTTATTTCCATGACACTGAAACCTCTCTTTTAACACTGTGCTGTGCTCTTTCTGCAGATTTCAACAGTGAATCATGAGGCTTGGACAAAGTCGGTGCTCGAAGAACCAACCATAGACTGAACTTTATAGTTTATAAATTAGTTCATAAATTAGACTCATAGTTTAGATGCAATAGGCCTAGACTGCCGGGGGTCTGGCCTATTGCATTGAACCCTTGGTGGAGACTGCCTGCTGCTGTGGAGTCACGAAGCCTCAAAACTACAATTATAAACATGACACATAGTTGGCCATTTTATTAGGAACACTCCATTCCCATTATCATTATAGCTGTAGATATTAGCATGATCTCTATATCCATGATCAATACATCTACAGTATCTGCTTTTTAATGACCACATAGGCATGAGGTCCCTCTGAAAATGGGATGTCACATCTCAAGAGGCCTTTAACAAACTTATACTTAATGGAGACAAATATGGTTGGGATGCACTTGTGGTCTGGGCACCCATGAGTTAGTCACTCCCATAAATTCTGATTTTCAGTAAGAATATCATCGATTATAGTTCTATAAAATGATCACCACAACCATTCAGACATGAGGGCCCTCCTGAAAATGAGATGTAGCATCTCAAGAGGCTAACCTCTAATAAATCAGACGACAGGTCTGTGGTTCATGGATCTGTCCCTAACTTTAGTTCTTACTTTAGTCCACTTGTCTCCTCTTGCCTCCCTTCCTTTGCCCACACACCCAACACAGCATCGTGTGGATTTACTGTTCATCATGAGACTGGGATCCACATTCAAGATTTCCTGCTGCTTAACAGAAGGTTTTTCTTGCCGCCATGATGGAGGGATTCATGATTGGCTTTATGGATTCATGTTGGGTGTTGGATGTATATATTTGTATATATATATGTATATGTGTATCTTTATATGTATATATGTATCTATGCATGTATGTGTATCCATAAAATCAAGAGCTTTATGCTCTATTGTAAAGTGAGAGATCCAAAAATGTATTTAACAATCTGACTCAGTGTGTAGAGAAGATTAGAAAACTCAAATCTATGTAAGCTGTCTTTGAGTTGTGACATCAACCTGTATTTTGCTTAATCATTGAGGTTTTGCTGTCAGTCTTCACTCATTTAATCTTGGACCACCTTATAGGGCCCTAATTTCGTGGCACAGCACAGGGGGCACAAGCCTGGCGCACCCCGCGCAGTGTTAATTTCGTCCGGCGCACCATCGTGCGCTGCCAATTTGACAATTTGGTAGACCGTCTGCGCAGAGATGGGTGTGACGGCGCACCAGGGGGAGGTGCCGACAGATTCATGTTGGCGCAGTGACAATTTTCTGCCCAAAAACCGTGCGGAAGGTGCGCTGAAAGCTCGCCAGCTCCAACCTGGTCTATTCTCGGTGCAGGGCGAAGCGCACCCTCCGCAGCTGAAATTTGTTGACAGGCGCACATGTGCGCACACGTCAACAAAGCGTCAGAGGCAGGTTTCTGGAGTGTCAGGCACATTTTAATGCAATAAGCAGTCACATCAATCACTATTTAATGTAACCGTCTGAACCAGCATATACATTTGTATCTATATTAATTGTCCCGTCATATCAGATGTCGGATTAAAGCCGTTAGTCATAATGGAAACTTAACCTGATGGCAGCTGGAAGTTTGATGCACATCTTACAAGTCAACAATAAACAGCCTTAACATCCACCCTTCATTCAGACCAATCAGACGCTGCGCCTCAGCCGCAGCGCATTTAAATTCAAGGAGAGGCGGTCATTTGATTGGTGAAGACAGCACTCTGCTGTTTTAAACCCACTCACGCCTTTTGTCCTCTCTCTCTGCCACTTGCGCTGAGGGGCAGGGACGGAGGCAAGGATGCGCCTCTCTGCGCCTCTCTGCTCCTGGAGTGTGCCTCTCTTGGAACCGCAGGAAACTTGCAAAGTGCGCTGGTCACACCCTGTCCCCGAGGCGAAGGCCGGCGCAGGGCAGGTGCGCCTGCGCTTGCGCCTGGTCTACGAAATTAGAGCCCATAGTGAACCCTGCAAGTAGTCGTAGGAAAAATGATCTTTGTTTTAAAAACAAGAGTTGAGTCAAGTCAAGCAGCTATCAAGTGCATCAAGATTAGCTATGATGTGCTGGTTTAATGGAATAGTAGCAACTAGGCATGACCCATTAACATTCTTCTGCCGGCCCTGGTTTGAGTAAAGCCAGTTTGCAGTGTCCCCCACTACTCTCTCTCGTCCCCTTTAACAAGTCTATTCACTACCTCTCTCCAATTAATAAAGGCCTAAAAATGCCCCAAAATAATATGTATATATATATATATATATATATATATAAATATTGTCTATGATAAATTCACAAATATGTGCTTCTGACATGCCCTGCCTTTGGTGATCTATCAAGGACTAAAGCATTTAAGGTTTTATGTCTGTTGTGTTTCGTAACGGATACCCCATCTTAAAAACAAATATTAAAAAAACAGAGGTATTTTGCAAAGACCAGGACAGGTTAAACACTAACATACTGGCTAGTTTTCTGACTGCAGGGAACACTGAGATCTACAGAAACTGTCTTGATTCATGACACCAACCAGTATTTTTCATTTATTCTGATTTGACATTGTTGGGTCTTTGCTATCAGTCTACACGCAGGCCAATTCAAAGTTTCAACTTCTTTATCTTATTTATATATGGGGGATAAGAAAAGGTACCACAGAACACAACAAAAGTTGTTTTAAGTGAACAAGAGCTACACCCTGACAAAAAAAAGAGTCTGTAAGGTGGTCTGGCAGTTGAAAAAGGCCACATGTGCAGGAGTTACTGCTCTCTGAGTGGGTGACTTAGTTTTGGGTCCGGCTGGTGGCCACTTCCTGGCATGCTGTTATTCACTCTTTCTCCTAATTTTCTTCTCTTATGTTCTGCCCTACTGAATAAAGGGAAACTATTTGATCTGAAAAAATGGACAAAGGCTGTCAAAATATGTTTATTTTTTCTTTTCATACCACATGAATAAAAAGCAACAGTCACTGTTATTTCATTGGTTGATTAAAGAGACTGTGAGGATTTTCTAAGTAATTACAAAAAAGTCTCACTTTTAGATATATGCCTGATCAAAATACACACTTTAAGATGAGTTTTATAGCATCAAAATAGGTTATCTATAAATGCTATTCCTTAGCCTTCCGGTTGGGTCGGACAGGGCTGGACTGGCCTGGATACTCAACTTCAGGAACAAGACAATTAAAACTAGAGCAAATTTATATTATTCTGACATGTCTTAGAGCACCAGGCTGTAAGTAGCGATACATAGCCGGCTACAAAACTACCATACTAAGTTTTCCAAAAATTGCTTGTTGTCACACATCAAAAACTCCTGCTTACGTAACTAGAAAGAGATACATTACCTCGTTGCTTTGCATCCTGTAAGTTGTTGAAAAAAGAAGTTGTAAAGCAATACAGAGTTCTGAGGAAGGTCCGAGCTGCTTTCATTAGCATCACAACAAGCGCACGCTTTGGCTTGGGTCACATCTTTTGGTGTGTCCCAGTTGTAGTCAGAAGTAGGAGTTTCCGGGTTCCGAGTAGGAAACTGCAAATGGTTGTCCCCTGAAGTCAGAATTTCCTACCGGGAACTCGGTGAAACCTCGCCACCCCCGAGTTGACAATCGAAGATGGATGCCCCCAGTATGAACAGTTATTTAACTCCTGTAATAATCAATTTATTTGCACTTCTGACTGGGGTGTGTCGCTCTAGATCAGCTGTATACATAGTGTTGTTAGACTTATATTTACAATAATGCTGCCATAGTGATAATCACATTCTTCATGTGATATTTGTGAACAACAACGCAGGGCGTGCTAACAACAGCTAACAATAGCCTGGTAGATCGGCATGTTTATTTTCAACTTCAACTGGAATGCCGATAAGTTCTGAGGTTACTAGAACGCAGCATTACGACAGTTGCCGCTTGGCTCATGGGTAGCAGAGTCTTTATGTCGCCGGTAATAGATTCTCCTCATAGCACCTTTAACTAAAAAATACCTCTGCCACTGAGATAAAGTTTTTGTGCCACATACAGGGCTTTTTCATTTGATGTCAACTTGGTTTGACTACCAGCTCAATTTTCATACAGTGGTGAAGGAGTAGCCCTGGAAAGTGTGAGTTAGTATTTGTGCACTTCTGGTTCCGTTGTCTCAAAGGTCACAGGAGGTTTAAATACAAATATGGCCTTTAAAGAGCATGCCTCACAATATCTTTTTTTTCTGCATCAGAAATACATCTGTGATCAACCCACTTGTGCATTATGAAGCATTATCTTAAACCACATTCTATGACTGACTTGAAACATTGGCCCTGTTTACATGGGCCAAAAAAAATCCTATTTACAATCAGATTGAAAGGTCAATCAGATTAGAAATGTCTCATGTAAACACCTCTTCCAATCGGATTCACCCGGATCGGATTGTAAGAGGTAGTCTTCGCCGATTGATAATCTGCTCCATGCTTCGTGTAAACGGCTGAGTGGAGCGGATTGGGTTGATAGAGAGGATTGTTTGGTCTGCGCAGGCGCTCCGTAGTACATAAGGGGCACGCAGTGACGTACGCAGAGCGGCCCAAACAAACATGGCAAACAAATAGAAGAACTGGACGGTGGAGAAGACAAACTTTTTAATAGAAACCCTGCGAGAGTTAAAAATGACTTCAGAGCCTCAAATAAATGTAACCATAACACAATAAGTGTCCCCAACAAAACACGACGTGGATCCATCTTTCTAGAGGTAAACAGGAACATTTGCAGGTAGCGGCAGAGTGACCTTCTGCGCATGTCAAAAAAACAATACAGTCAGACTCAGCTGGGGCCATGCAAACACGGATTGAACATGGATCTCTTTACTCAAAGTTCATGTATACAGATGGAATCAGATTCACTTAACTCAATTTCAGTCAGATTGAGGAAAACTACCTATGTAAACAGGTCCAATGTTACTCACATGATTACACAGCCACCTAACATGATCAGGTTACACATGGAGAAAATGCTCAAACCCAACAGGAAATGTTTAGATGAAATTTCTAGGCATGATGTCTTTTAAGTTGAAATGTCATAGTGTAGTTTTAAAGTAGCTTCGTGGATAAAAACGTATTGCTCTTGTTGATAATGTTAAGTCTTTAAAAATCATGAAGAAATGAGTCACAAGAACTTTTCAGCAGTCAGAAACCTCATAGGCTTTTCGTTGAGGGAACTAGAGTGTTTCTAGAGCTGTGAAATACACTGAAAGTGAAAGGAATGAAGTGAAATCTGTGTTGATATGTGGTGGATGACAATCCAGGTGAAACTGTTGCATCACTGATGTAAATTTAGCTTCTTTCGCCAAAGTTCAAAGTATTGTTCTTCTGCAACAACTTGGTCCAAAGCCGTGTCATGACAGCCAATCACGTTGGTGAGGACGACGTGACAGACACAGGACAAAGTCAACAGTGCTGCGTGTTAACATTGGAGCTCCTATACATGGTCATTTATGTGTTCACAGACCAAACTACGAAGAGGAGAAACAAGGACAAATTTGCTGCAGTTTCATGTATCTGCTAAGTTTCAATCGTATTGAAGACTTTACATTGACTGTGCTGTGTACAAAGAGCCCCAGCACAACAGAATCTTATCACAGCTGATTTCTAGCTAATGGTGTGTTTTCTGGCTAACTAGCAGAAATTTAAATATGTTTTTCACCATAGAAAACGCGCTGAATCTCTCAGAATAACTGCCAGAGCACCCAAGAGATAAAGAATAAATGGCTGTACCAGGAAAACGACGTCTAAAGCCAGGCTGAAATAGGCTGTATTCCAGTATTGTGCTTGTTGCATCAAACATTAAAACTTTCCAATAAATATTAATAAATTGTATCTTAAAAAAAGCTCTTTATTCTTTGTAGTATTGTGCCAAATCATAAACAGTTCAAATGTCTTGTAAAATGTTTCGACCAGTTTTTAACAATGTGGCGTTCTGGCGAAGAGGGTAGTTTTTATGTGGCCCACTGTGTCACCAAAATTCCTGCAATAGCCCGGAAGAAGGTTAAAGTTCTTTTTGAAGATTATCAGGATGAATAATATGTTTAAGAGCTCATCTGTAATTATCAAAGACTACATTGAAAAGTCCTGAAGGCTTCTAGGTGAGGGAATCAGCGAGATGCTGATTTTGTAGCCTGGCCTACTAAAAGCATCATTTAAGATGTTTCACACTATAGTTGACTACTGTGGTATCAAGACTTCTGTATTACTGACTTGGATTTAAAGGATAACTTTCTACAGCTTTCACATTGTTTATAGAATGAAGTAGAACAATATACTCACCCAGAAGGCTTTCCTGATCCAAACAGTGCTTGGGGAGATATTCAGATCCAAAATCGAGCGGCGGACATCCGTATAGTGGTAGCACACAGGGCATTTATCGTCCAAAAACTCATTAGTTTCACCAATATTTCATCGTGGTCCGCTCGCGCTACTCCTCCAAGACAGTCCGGGGTTGCTCCACCCAATCTGTAAACTCTGGCTCAAAACTGTAAGGACACCCATCGTATTCAAAGTTCTTGTCCACAACATCTTCATCGGATAGATATTCGTCCATTTTGCACAAAACTGGAAGAAGAAAGTTGTTGAGTAGCCGGTGCTTGCCCCTGAAACAATGAGCCGTACTATGCATGCGCGGCAGTTGTAAAGAAAGTTTTCAGTTCAGAGGTCAGCACAGTCACAAAAACATGGGTGGAGCGACCCCGGACTGTCTTGGAGGAGTAGCGCGAGCGGACCATGATGAAATATTGGTGAAACTAATGAGTTTTTGGATGATTAATGCAGTTTTAGGAGCGGGCCTACACACGCCCCGTGTGCTACCATTATACGGATGTCTGCCGCTCGATTTTGGATCTAGATGTCTCCTGAAGCACTGTTTGGATCAGGAAAGCCTTCTGGGTGAGTATATTGTTCTACTTCATTCTATAAACAATGTGATAGCTGTAGAAACCGAACTTATCCTTTAAGGTGGTCTGGACTGTTCTGTTAAATCTGTATGTTTGGATAAAATGACATAATGATACTGTTCAAAGTGGTCTGCAGACTATACTGTTGTCATGCCTTTAACTCGTGTGACACTCACCTGTAAATCCGTTTTCCAGCTGCATCCTCCATATGATGAAGAGCAGAGTCTCCAGTGAAAAGCCTCTCCTCTTCAGCAGCAGGCAGAAAGAGTGAAGACTCAAGTCATCATGCAGATTAGATCACTTAGTGCCTGTTAGGCTATTGAATTGATTATACAAATTCCTTTTAATTAATGTAAACGTGAATAAATTAAAAAAAATATTAAATGCTTTTCCCATATCATCAGGGAATGTGAAGAGTGAATTTTTTTCAGCAGAGGCAATATAGTGAGCAGCGGTGAACTACAGCTGTCAGTTTTTCTTAATAAGAATATTTCAACTCTCCTGACATTTGGAGTAAAAATAAACACATTGAAGAGAGCTGAGTGGCAAAACCCAGCTGTTTTGGCAGGATATCTCTGAGCTATAAAGGAGAAAAAAATGCACAGTGTGTTTGGAAGTACAAATCTTGGCATTTCAATGGTGTACTGATGGATTCAAGTAGGTGGTTTTTGGAAGAATGCTCTCCCACTTGGCATGGCTCACAATGAGTGTGGAATTATACTCCTCTTGCCAATTGTTCAAAATGTGATTTCATAAGTCATATAAGATGGGTAAATCAAGGTCAGGAGTGATATTCAAACTGATGGATACTTCACATGCGTCGAAAAAAAACAATAGTGGACTGTCTGAGTGTGTGCCTGTGTGCGTTATTTGCTTGTTTTGTTTGTGGACGCAGCTGCTTTGACTGCTAAGTCCGGGGAGCAAACAAAGCGGATGCAGGACGATGTGATCAATGATCTCCCAGAGTTCATAGAGGGGGCACATAGGGGTTTACCAAGGCTGGCTTAACCACCAAAGGAACTAAAAAACCTCCATTACCTACTCCTGCCGAGCCCACTGATGAGACACCAAATCAGGGTCAATGAAACCACCAACTAAAGATTGATCATCAGGACATCAAAGATGCTCATGTAAATCCAGCCTTTTTCAGACATCTGGGGTATTGATACAAGCCCCTCCCTGAGGAGAGTTGTTGGTTAGAAACCGATATTCCTCCTGGGGGGTACTCTGACCCACCCTCTACAAAGACCCGAGAAGTCTGAAAAGTAGCTCCTCATGAACGGGTTGAAAAGTTTATCCACAGCATCCTCTGCAGACCTGCCAGGTGGGCCTCTTACGCAAGTGTGAGCGCAGTTCAAGAGCGGTTCATCGTCCTGAAGTTACTGTCAAGGACACTTCAGCGTCTGTGAAGGTCTTTGCACACCGAGTCCATACATAACAACAGAGCTTTTTATGATTCAATATAACACGGAAAGCTCACACACAGATGCAGTGACTTTTCTCTTTATTTCACACAGAAGTATAACGCAAAAATGTATAATGTGTACAAATGCCAAAGAATTGAAAAACTAAAGATTATATTTTTTTAAGAACACATTTAGATGAAGTTTCATTATTATGAGAAACCAAGCCATCAATTGTTAAGTTTAAAAAGCTGTAACTAAACAACTGTGCTAGAAGATTTTGAGATTAAAACGACCTTGAAATAGCCAATCATGGTTTTCTTAGTTTGAGACTTGACTACTGCAATGCTCTTTATGTTGGCATCTCCCAGGCTTGGTCACCTCCAGCTTGTCCAAAACGCTGCGGCCCGTCTTTTAAACAGCACTAACAGACGAGACCGCATCACTCCTGATCTTAAATCCCTTCATTGGCTTCTCGTCCAGGACAGGATTGATTTTAAAATTTTAATGTTTGTTTTTTAAAGCTCTTGATGGTCTCGCCCCTATGTACTTTACTGAGCTTTTAACAGTTTGGGAGCCTGGTAGAGCTTTTACTTGAAGTGCCCAGGTCGAAATACAGACAGCGACACTTTACTTTTACTCTGTTTTAATTGTTTTTAATTGTTTTTTATTTGTTGCTTTTTACTTACTACCTATTGTAAAGCACTTTGGTTTACCGAAAGGGTTGTTGGCTGTATAAATCAAGAACATTTACATTAACATTTAAGAAAACAAGAAAAGTTTATTTCCATTGTAAGTTAGCTTGTATCATATCTGCTGCTGAGAGTGGTCAAATTATACTCTGAACTTGACCTGAGTTAGCCCAAGGTTACCCAAGGTTGTTATTACCAGCCCTAAAACTTTGAAGAGATGTAAATTGAGGCTATTCAGAGAAAACACACCGATATGGACAACGGGATATAAGTTAATCAAGAACTGCAGCACGTTAGGCAGAGGAGCAAAGGACATTTTCAAGTTCATCAAACAGAAATTCAAAGCCTTATTAGACCTGAGATTCACGATGAGTTGTGTTGAAGTGTGTAACATGTTTGCAGCTGGTATCTCCACATGGAGCTTGTCTGGTTGCTTAACACTCTGCTATACCAGTACCCCAAGCCCACGTGTTTTTGCTAAGTCTTTAGAATAATTCTTAATGATATATTACTCAATCTAAGAATGACAGCACAAATGAACTCATTTTCGGATAAATTTGTATAAACATTTGAACCTGACAAAAGTGCGTGCCAAAGTTGTCCAAAACACTTCATAAACACTCTGAAAAAATATGGGTTTCCTTCAGTTTGTTCCAAAATGTGTCCAAAACTTTGCAAGTATTTTTCTTTCGATCAGGAGCTCAAAGTTTTGGGACATTACCGCACTATTAGGGGTTTCTGTGTATAAAACCAGGGGCTCTTCCAAAAAATTTTTGGCACTATGTAAAGATTGAGCTCTATTCTTAACAAGCTCAAACACATCTTAAATACATCTATTCAACAGTGATACATAGATATAATGAATATTTATCTGAAATTACAGAATAAACTATAAAATTAAACTACGTAGTAACAAAACTTTGTGGCATTTGGACCATTCTAAGCTTAGCTATTTATTTTTCATATAATCGACCCTAATGAAGAAATGCACACAGCTTATGGAAAGTAGACGAGACGCCAGTTCTCCAGATTTTCTACATGGGAAATGCACGGCTCGCTCTAGAAGTCTGAGAGCTCTGATTTATATAGCACTCACTGAAATGAAAACATGCATGCACTGCTGCTTTCATGCTAGTAAAATGCTTCCAGTATGAAACAAGCCTTGCAAACAGCCTCACTTTAATGGATACACCAACATTTTTCTAGTTCTAGGTTTCGTATCGTGACAAGTAGATACACTATATTCTTTGGCCAGTATTAAAACAATAAAAAGACAGGTAGAGCTTTTTTTTTTTTGTTATTTACTTTTTTTAATCATACCATATTATGCTATCTAAAAATAGATAACGTAACATTACATGATAAAAAAAACAAGTCACAGGACTGTTTGAGTTGCTGAAGGGTTTATCTGATGACTGTAGGCAGAGGCAGGCTAACATTACCCAATGACTCCCAGCGTTTGAGCTAAGCTAATTTGCGGTGGGTGAGCTCTGCCCGTCTCTTCCTTGTTACGGCACTCACAGTTGTAAGAATGGTGTCTATCTGCTTGTCATGGACTCGGGAGTAAACAAAAAAATGTTAGCATATCCCTTTAACTAAAGGTCACCAGTTTGCACTGTCACTCATTGAACTGGTTCCCCCATCTTGTTTCCACATAGCTCTTCTGGGAGATAAGTTCATGACTTCTACGGTTAGCACTATGGTGAGCTGTAATCATTAATATGTATCGCTTCCTCCTCAGATGAAGGCCTCTATGAAACCTCACGTGGATCCAACACATGGTGCAAAGGGATCGGTGGCCCCTGCTTTAAAGGACTTAAAAGGAAGTGAAAAATACAGTTTTCCCTTTTTCAGAAAAATATTGTGACTGACATAAGTAATGACACATCATGAGATTATTTTTCAAAAACGTTCTGCAGCTACAAACTAAAAATCACGATTTGCATCGTTTACTGAAATAAATCAATGAAGAAAGTAAATGATCTCACTGTTTCCAGTTGAGGTGAGAGTGGTCAATGGAAATATGATAAACAATCACACAAACAGCAAGTTCCCTTTACCTAACACACACCACAGGCCCTGCAGTCCCCCCGCCCCCTGCCCTGTCACTCTGCTGCTGCTGCTGCTGAGTATTTTGGTTCAAGTTCCACTGCGGCATCCGGCTGTGTTGCGGTCTGGGTTTCACCTCCCACTTCCTTTTTTTTGGCCCTGACGTGTTTCCGCTCCTGAATTAGAGTCAACTCTTTCCACAACGAGCTGTGATATCAGGCTGTCTTCCTCCTCTTGCCGGCCGTGTTCGGAAACTAATAAGAAATCCCCAGTGAGGTCAAAATCTATCTCTTGGATCCTTTGCTCTAGACTGCTAGACAGAGATACGGAGCCGCATCATGAGCAGAGCAGCTGGTGAACCACTAAGAGGAAATCTCGTTCTAACTGCGCGATAAGATAGAAACAAAGAGGGCAGGGCGGATGAATACTTTGAAGAATGATGCTGTTTAATCTGAACAAAGAATGAGAACTTAATTCTTCATCTTCATACTGACAGATTCTTCTTAAAGACGGGGACAGTCCCTCAGTCCTTATAGTTTTGGGTCAAGAACTGCACAGTGGTGACAGGATCTCCAAGGCCATTCCTGTCCATGAAGTCAGAGATATTCCATTTACCTGCAAAACACAAGAAACACACAACTATTTGAAATATCTGGAAAAACTTGAAGATGAAGTGATGTCATTCAAAACTCATATCAGCTCAGTTTATTAGTACGGCAGTGTTACTGATCCAAACGGCTTTACAGTGACAGAAAGCCTGCAAAATAGAGTTTTCAGATCTCCTTAGGCCTGAACTTGAATAGATCTGTTTCTTAGTGTTTGTTTTCAGTCAGATATATGCATAAACACCACTAAGGTCTAAAAATTTACAGTGCAACTACATTTATCTTTTGAAATCACACATCTCCTGATATGTCTCAGCTGAGTGTTCACACACACACACACTGAAGAGATGTTTGCCACATTTTTACCTGATTTATACACCATCCACCAAAAACAGCTCTGCGACCCAATTATAGGTCTCAACTAGGGATGGGACGATACACTTGAACTCATGATACACTGCCCAGGTCACGATACAATATCAAAAAAGTAAAAATATTACTGTGTAATTACAACTTATTTATTTTTGTTTGAGTTGCACACAGGAAAACACAAGGCCTAACAGGCCAAACACAAACAATAACACTCTCTCTGACCCTAGAGAGGTTAGAGAGTGTATGCTAACGAGTGGTAGGCTCATTTTCGCCGGGGTCGTTCACATTTTTATGGTGACGCTGAAGGTGATGGTTCATGTTTGTTGTGTTGGAGGCGGTGCATGGAATGACAGCATAGCAAAGTTTACACACAGTCTTAGTCTTGTCAGTTACTCTATTATCATCTTCATCTTTTTTAATGAGAAAGCCAAAATACTGCCAGACAGATGACTTGTATCCAGGCGGAGCATCCTCAATTTGGACCTCATTCGACTCAATCGTTAAGTTTTTTGGAGGCAAGGTAGTTGGTGCTAATGTTTGTTGTCATCACTTCTAGTCACATGCGCTGTTACCGGATGTGAACTCTTCATTTTGCGATCCACTTTTTTAAAACTCGATGCGTTTCGTCACGTTCTGTATTGCGATATTTCGCCAAACGATATGTCATCCCATCCCTAGTGTCAACCCACAGGTGAAGAACCGCTGCACTAGTAGATTGTATTTGGAGCTTGATCTGTCAAAGACTGTTCTTATATCACTGAGAATAAGTGATGGAGGAAACCTCAGGATGAATTTATCACTTAGAAAACAGTGAGTTTAAAACTGCGGCTCAGAGCTGGACTGCTGAAGAACGCTGAGTTTTGATTCATCAAAAAGGTGACTTGTCTTTTTTTTTTATATGTATTTTTGGGGCATTTGTGTCTTTATTGATAGGAGAGAGACAGTGGATAGGCTTGTGAAAGGGGGAGAGAGAGCAGGAGAAGACACTCTGCTAACTGGTCACAGGCAGGACTCGAACCTGGACCGGCAGAAGCAAGTACATGGGGTGCCTGGTTGCTAACCACTCCGCCAAACCAGCACCCCGACTTGTCATTTTTTAAGTCTTTGTGTTCTCTTAAACCGTGCACATGAGCTATCAATTCATCGTTTGAATTATAAAATCACACAAAGTGACTGATGATTCCTCACTGTCAAATCATTACAAAAACAGACTGATTCAAACACTTCTGTACTTCTGTTTGAGTAGGAGAATTCATCCATTTTAGAGCTGCTCTCTACTTTTCAGCATCGATGACAGTTTCCCTGCAGACAGTTCTACGGGTGTTATGCTGTAATGTTACCATGCTATCTGGTGTCCCCTATGGTCAGCTGTAGAATCTGGTGGGCATTAGAAAAGCCCTCTTCTTCATGAATTGTGCTTATTTACGCTTATAATACATGTCACATATTACGAAACCCAAAACCAGTGAAGCTGGCACGTTGTGTAAATCGTAAATAAAAAAGAATACAATGATTTGCAAATCCTTTTCAACCCATATTCAATTGAATACACAGCAAAGACAAGATACTTTACGTTGGAACCGGTAAACTTTATTTTTTACAAATATTTTTTACAAATATCAGCTCATTTGGAATCTGATGCCTGCAACATGTTTCAAAAAAGCTGGCACAAGTGGCAAAAAAAGACTGAGAAAGTTGAGGAATGCTCATCAAACACTTATTTGGAACATCCCACAGGTGAACAGGCTAATTGGGAACAGGTGGGTGCCATGATTGGGTATAAAAGCAGCTTCCCTGAAATGCTCAGTCATTCACAAACAAGGATGGGGCGAGGGTCACCACTTTGTGAACAAATGTGTAAGCAAATTGTCAGTTTAAGAAGTCGAACAGTTTAAGAACAACATTTCTCAACGAGCTATTGCAAGGAACTTAGGGATTTCATCATCTACGATCCGTAATATCATCAAAAGGTTCAGAGAATCTGGAGAAATTACTGCACGTAAGCGGCAAGGCCGAAAACCAACGTTGAATGACCGTGACCTTCAATCCCTAAGGTGGTACTGCATCAAAAACTGGCATCACTGTGTAAAGGATATCACCACATGGGCTCAGGAACTCTTCAGAAAACCACTGTCAGTAACTACAGTTCGTCGCTACATCTGTAAGTGCAAGTTAAAACTCTACTATGCAAAGCCAAAGCCATTTATCAACAACACCCAGAAACGCCGCCGGCTACGCTGGGCCCGAGCTCATCTAAGATGGACTGATCCAAAGTGGAAAAGTGTTCTGCGGTCTGACGAGTCCACATTTCAAATTGTTTTTGGAAATTGTGGTTGTCGTGTCCTCCGGACCAAAGAGGAAAAGAACCAACCGAACTGTTATAGGGGCAAAGTTCAAAAGCCAGCATCTGTGATGGTATGGGGGTGTATTAGTGCCCAAGGCATGGGTAACTTACACGTCTGTAAAGGCACCATTAATGCTGAAAGGTACATACAGGTTTTGGAGCAACATATGTTGCCATCCAAGCAACGTCTTTTTCATGGACGCCCCTGCTTATTTCAGCAAGACAATGCCAAGCCACATTCTGCACGTGTTACAACAGCGTGGCTTCGTAGTAAAAGAGTGCGGGTACTAGACTGGCCTGCCTGTAGTCCAGACCTGTCCCCCATTGAAAATGTGTGGTGCATTATGAAGCATAAAATACAACAATGGAGATTGTTTTTTCCCTGCCGCTACTGCTGAGCTGAACAAGTTGTAGCTTTTTTGCACACAAGTATTTATCTGTTCATGCACTTGCACTTTGTTATACTTACCCTTTTAGATTTTTCCTCTTTTTAATTTCTGATCTTAATGGAGGGTGCCTCTGCAACCAACATGTGCACTTGTAACCCCTGTTTTATGCTTTTTATGTCTTTTATGCTGAAGTCAGCTATGATGATAAAACCCGGAGCACTTTAATGATTAATGTTTAAAATTATTTGGTTTTTTTTATCTTTGTCTGGCATCTATGCATGGGCAGGGGGGGGGGGATGTAATCTCAGGGACTGCAAAACAAATCTACCTATGGGTACAAATATAGTACCCGAACCTGATCTTCCTGGGGTGTCACCCACATTGACTTCATCAGTCTCACAGAACTTGCTCCTAAGTTTGGAAATGGTACCAAGACTGACAACATATAATGCTGCCACTCTGTACACCAGAACACCAGCTTCCAGTAGCAGATTTTTCATATTTTTGTGCGCATACCACACATTTTGCTGTCACTCATTCAAAAAATACATGATTTTCACTTGTTCCAGGCTTCTCAGTGCTCTAAAATACAATACCAGTTGTTATTATTGAATGGGAGAAAGAACCGATACTAATAATGATTCCAAACTTTTTTGGGGAGCATCAGGATGAAACTCATGATCCTGATATGAAAGCTTGATATGTTGCCCAGCCTTACTCTTGTGCATAATTTCTTCTGCCCACTAGGCCTGTGTTAAAGAGCTCTGAGGCCTAACTGAGCAGCACATGGCTCTGGGATGTGAGTCACCGAGAACAGCACTGCTGAAAATAAAACATGTTGCTGTAATGATGGAGGTGGGAACGCAAGGACGTATTGGCAAGAAGACATGATTCAATCGCCTGGACTGTTTTTTTTTCCCTCCCCTTTTAAACAAACACCAGACGGCCATCCGGCTGGTATGACAATATCACTTCTTCGATTTTGACTGATTCCCTGCAGCTTCCCCTCCCTTAAGGACAAAAAAAAAGAGACAATTTCACAATTATCATTCCAAGGCAACAATACCCTGTGTGCTTAAAAGTTACAAACTCCAACAGATCCTAGAGGGACTGATGAGTGTATGTTTGGGCGCACATAAGACAATGGCGTGCAACGTAATCCAGGGAATGGCTGACATTCTGGTATTTCCGTATGTGCAGGAATTACACTAGCAGATGCTTCAGAGAAAGAGAGTTAATCTTAGAAAAGAGAGCCAACTAGTGAAATGCTCCAAATCCAAAGAGAAGATGGTCCTGCAGTCAGAGTCTGACTCTGCCTGGATTGAAATGTTACTGCTATTCACCTCTCGCTGCAGCTGCTTTACAGGTCTTCAGTGTGGCTGGTTTCCTCATCAGGGAGCAGAGTTTGGTATCCTGCAGCATTGATGAAGAGATCGAGGAGAAGAAATGCACCTAAACCACTGCGGGGCAAACGCAGTTTAAGCACCTCTCTGCAAAAACTCCGATCTAATTTGTCTGTATTTGTCTTATGTCTTAAGACATCTTATTTTGAGATTTTAAAAGGGAAGAGGGGCAATATGTTAATGCAGCAGTGTGATATTCCATTTTATTCAGTCATTAATAGAAATTGAGGGTATTGTAGCCGTTTAACCCCCTCCCCAAACACCACCCTTTTAGTATTTTGATTGTCGCCCATGTATCACAGACATATTATCACCAAATTTTTCCAATACACAACCCTAGAAGAAAAGAGTGAGATCTGAATTATCAGAATAAGAAAGAAAAAAGTGCCATCGTGAAATGAGATTATACTTTGTGAGTATTCTGATATAAGAAGAGAAGACCTGGTTAGAATTTGGAGTTACTCAGTCACCTTCACTGTGTCGTACTTGTTAACCTCTAACCGGCTGCATATAATGAAATATATTAATCCAGACTTGTGAATGCAGTTTAGGACAGAAGGTGATGAGACATTCTCACTTCAAGTTAGACAAATAATTCATTTTAGTGATTTGAGTGCTTGCACTGTCCCCAATGAAGCAACAAATGAGTGGTTTAAATCAGGCTCAGGTATTTCATTCAGGGCACTAATTCACCTTCCCCTCACATGCAACTTATGTTTTTAACTTTTGACTCTAAGATCTTATTTCTTGCTGTTGAGACTTTACATTTCCAGACACAGTCATACATCCGTGTTAACTCCCAGTGAGCAGTGAGGTCCTCCAGCAGCGTCTCAAACTTAAACTGGACTGGAGTCTGCATGTGGGACCCCCCAAATCTACAAATACCAGAGAGGCAACCTCTGCCCTCTCCTACTGTAAGTCTTTACACAAAACTCACTTTAATATTGCTTATCTCCAAAACTGCTGCTTTTCAGGAGATTAAAAAATGTAAATGTATTGCCCTTTTACATTTTTTGTATTTTAATTGATTAAAAATGTATGAAACCTCCCAACTAACATGGAAGGTGATCAACAGCAGTAGTTAAAAAAGAATAATATAAAAAGAACATAGGTGGTTTTGGCCCAACGGCAACAATGTCCATGAACCATTAAATTGGTTGTATTCATGTTTTTATAATCCATACATTTGTCTTCTTCTGTTGCTTTAGAGCTTGATGACATATGCAGTGTACTTTACATATTTGTTTTTAAATGTATTTTCAGGGCATTTTGTGCCTTTATTGACAGGAGAGAGACAGTGGATAGGCTTGTGAAAGGGGGTGAGAGAGTATGGGAAGACACTTTGCAAGCTTGTCACAGGCTGGATTCAAACCTGGACCGGCAGAAGCAAGTAGATGGGAAGTGCATGGTTGCTAACCACTCCACCAAACCAGCAGCAAACCAATTTAGAGGTCAGCACAGTCACAAAAACATGGGTGGAGCGACCCCGGACTGTCATGGAGGAGTAGCGTGAGCTGATCATGATGAAATATTTGTGAAACTAATGAGTTTTTGGATGATTAATGCGGTTTTAGGAGCAGCGCTATACATGCCCCGTGTGCTACCATTATACGGATGTCCACCGCTAGATTTTGGATCTAAATATCTCCTGAAGCACTGTTTGGATCAGAAAGCCTTCTGGGTGAGTATATTGTTCTACTTCATTCTATAAACAATGTGAAAACTGTAGAAACCGAACTTATCCTTTAATACCAGAAGAAAATACCACTATTCAAAGCAAAGACTCTCCATTAATTTACAGTAAACTGATTTAACAGCTTGATTTTGTGTTCTTACTGCGTTCTTACAGCCTAATCTTATGAGTAGTATATCTTGTATATCTTGTGACACCTTCCCCCTCCTTACTCTAAACTGAATACAGATTTCCCTGAGTCTCCTTCAAATGTTTTTCTAAGAAAGCTATTCTATATACTACCAAGCTCATGACTATATGCATTGCTGTTTCCTTTTTTAAATTTAAAATGTTTCTATATTGCTGTATGGGTTATATTTTCTGACAGCATTTTCTCAAAAAGGGGGAAACTGTGAACAAATAAACAAAACCAGGATGTGATGATTGTAAACCACTGAAACCCCCCTTTGTGATTGAAATGGCACAAGCATGTCAAATATAGAACTGAGAAGTTTCGTTTGTTTTTTTTTTCCTCAACGGAGGCCAATTTTGCATTTGTTCCCAGTAAGACACCACAGAAACTCAAATGCAAGCCAGAGTCTTGGTCAATATTCAGTAAAAAAAAGTGTAGTTACACATATTTAAGCTAATTTCTCCTTATAAGTCCAGATAAACATCTTTTTTATGAGATGTAGGAAGACAACTGACACCTGAATGGTTTAATTAAATGAAACAATCATCAGCCAGTGGGGCAGGGTTGTTCTAATTATGAGTCTAAAATTAAATGTACTTTCTATTTGACATCTGATTGATCAAATGACAAACATTTTCCTTTCCTTGTAAGACAATGATTTCCTTATGACCAGCAATTCAACCTAGAATAAGTCTCATATATTTGACTAGAAATAAAAAAAGGGTTTGTGAAGAATTTCTTTCTGTGCTCATCACTGATGTTTTTAATCGTTTACATCTCATCCAATATTGATTAAAATTTGACACAACATGTCATTTGATGGAGTTACTCTTCACTTTTGCTATTTTGCCTCGTCTGAAGTGTCCATCCATCGTCTTTGCCCCTTATTCATGCAGGATTGATGAGGACGGAGCCCATTACAGCTGATATTGGGTGAGAGGTGGGATTTGTCATGAATCGCTCACCAGTCAATCACAGGGCCACATAGAGAGATGGCCAACCATTCACACACTTACCAATAGCTAAGGGCAATCTGAAGTCACAAACTAACCTAATGAGCAAGTTACTGGTCTGTGGGAGGAAATCAGGATACCATTCATGTCCCCCTAATGCATGCACACTACACACAATAAAGCTCTGATTGACACAGGGTTTTGAACCAGCAACCTTCGTACTGCATGCTGCACCACTGTGCTGCCCTTTATTTTACAGCACTCTGTCATGTGGTTTTGAAAGCTTTGATTGGTACGGGGCGGGCATCATCAGCATTGAAGTATCGATCTGTGGATGCACCTGTACTTACTGAAATCATTTAACACTCAGCAACAGTTTTATCAACGTATGTTACTAGAAACTGTCTTCAGTGTGTTTAGTAAGTCTTAGACAGTGAAGCATTCAATTTTTTTTAATACTGAATAATCCATCTTTGATATCTTTGATCACGACAGATCATTATTTCCAGACTTTTTAAGACATTAAGTAAATTCACCTGGAATGTGTTTTTTATGGCTTCATTCCCTCAGAATAAGGAGCTAATGATTTAAAGATAATTCATGGTCATTTTACATTTTACACTCAGACAGAACAGTGAAGAGAGACAAAAATGTTGGGAGAACAAAACTCGAACTTGGACTCTGGGTGACTGTGAGGACGTGAGTGAGGCTCTGATTCCTTTAAGGGGATAGTTCAGTTTTTTGAAGTGGGGTTGTATGAGCTCCATATGGCCACTAAGTACATCAGATACAGTAGAAAGTTCTCTCCTATCCCTCAGTAAGACACAGTCTGTAAGAGTCTGTGACGAAGAAATAGCTGCTAACAGGAAAGTACCATACCAAATACAAAGGGTATTTTCTCCGCCTACAAGAACTCAAATCAAAAAGTAATACCACAGTTTAAGAGTACGCTACAGATGAGTGTTTTTAAGAGCATTAACCTTTTGGAAATATAAAGTTTGTCTGGACCTAGCTAACTCGTGTCATGTATCCCTCTGTGCAGCAGAATCCAAATAAACCTTACAGTATATTTCTGAAAGGTTAATGCACTTAAAAACACTCATATGTAGCGTATTCTTAAACTGTGGTATGACTTTTTGATTTGCATTACTTTTGATCTGGACCTAAGCCAAATCAGACTTTGTCTGCGCTGTCATAATCATCCCTTTTTTAAATACCTGCATTGTCTCGTCCTCACACCGCTTAGATTAAAAGCGAAAGAATTACGATACTTGATAAAAGTTACACGAAGCTACAACCGGCGTCTGAAGCTGCTAGCTTGTAGGTTTTGATCAGCTGGGGGGGAGTGATTCAGCAGCTGATCAAAACATACAAGCTAGCGGCTTCAGATGCTCAGAACACATACGTAGCGTACTCTTAAATTGTGGTATTACCTTTTGATTTGAGTTCTTGTAGGCGGAGAAAATACCCTTTGTATTTGGTACGGTACTTTCCTGTTAGCCGCTATTTCTTCGTCACAGACTGTTACAGACTGTCGCTTACTGAGGGAGAGGAGAAAACTTACTACTGTATCTGATGTACTTAGTGGCCATATGGAGCTCATACAACCCCACTTCAAAAAACTGAACTATCCCTTTAACTAAACCGGCATCCCTACATCAGATGATGCTGATATAAAATTTTAATATCTCTGAATCATTTTTAAACATCTCCTCATCCTCCCTACAGGTTCAGTGTCTGAGCCTGACACCTTGTTGTGTCGGGCTGTGCCATGAGGTCAGGTCACGTTCTGAGCTCAGCTGGAGAAGACGATGAATAATAGCTGGAAGATGAGCAGATGAGTACCTGAATGTAGCAAAAAAGGGCTCCGATAATCAAGTGAGGGCAATTGAGTCAAGTGACCTGTCTGTATTGTAGGGCAGGGCCCCCTTGGCCCCTCTAGCCGATGCTTCAGTTGGAGATAATGCGCCGCCTCTGCAGATCCTCAAACTCCCCTGAGAGCTGAGGGGTGACAAACTTCCCTCTGAATACAGGGATAGAGTTCATAACAGATTCTCAAATTAACAGTTAAACTTTATCTTTCCACGAGGCCTGACAGCAGAGTAAGGCGGCGTTTCCTTTAACGAAGACTGTCACACTGAGGATCATTTATTGTAACGATAGTCGAGAGTCAAAACCAGACGCTGCCTCTACGGCTTTACACGCATAATCCTGTCTAAAGCTGTGCAATCACTGGGCGCCATCCAAAAAGGAGGCAAATTCACAATATCTGGTACTATCATGCTGGCTGCTCCGCTGCAAAAGCATCGACTTACAAGTGACCTTAAAATAGGCTGGTGTGTGTTTGTAGTGCGGGAGACGTGTTTCCACCTCTCCCATCTGCCTGCTCATGGAAAGGACAGATAGTGTGGGACCTGAGGGCGATGTTCACGTCTTCCTGCCTCCCCTTTTGTTTCCACCTTGCTTGCTCCGTCTGGGTATGGCAGGAAGATCGGGACTGCTGTGAGGTGACAGAGCTGCCACATTTAGTGGTGTGGGCGGTGTCCCTGTTAAACCTCTTATAGTCTCTCAAAAATACTCTGAAGCTGTTCATCTCAGGAGAGGAAGAGTCAGAGCTTATGAGAGCTGAACTGAGGTTTATCACAACAAACTCAGAGTCATTATGAGGCAGGTCTATTACTGAGAGGTCAGAGGTTACCACCTTTGGATCAGAGACAATTATCGCCTGTAGTAATTCAGCAGGGGGGATGACTATGGTGGTGGGCACAGGCGGAGAAAGAGTGACACAGAGTATATGAAGATAGACGGATAAACAGCCATCTAGTAATGAAGAACAGACAAAACTAATTACATTTTTTAGTTAACAGATCACAATGCTGGATTAATCAGTCAGCAGGTCAGGTTGGGTCTTGCTCAATTACTTAGTGGCTCTTAATTACCTATTAGTGCTTAAAGGTGCTATGAGGAGAATCTATTACCGGAGAAATAAAGACTCTGCTACCCATGAGCACGCGCGCCGACTGTCGTAATGCTGCGTTCCAGTAACCTCGGAAATGGGAGTGATGTCATCTCTGACTTATTGGCATTCCAGTTGAAGTCGGAAGAAAACATGCCGATCTACCAGGCTATTGTTAGCTGTTGTTAGCACGCCCTGCGTTATTGTATGAAGAATGTGATTATCACTATGGCAGCATTTTTGTCAATATAAGTCTAGCAATACGATGTATACAGCTGATCTAGAGCGACACACCCCAGTCAGAAGTGCAAATAAATTGATTATTACAGGAGCTAAATAACTGTTCACACTGGGGGCATTCATCTTCGATTGTCAACTCGGGGGTGGCGAGGTTTCACCGAGTTCCCAGTAGGAAATTCTGACTATGGGGGATGTTCCAGTAGCAGTTTCCTACTCGGAACCCAGAAATTCCTACTTTTGACTGCAACTGCAACGCACCAAAGACGTGACTGACAAAGGGTGTGATTGTTGTGGTAAATGCAGCTCAGACCTTCCTCAGAACTTCTTTTTTCAACAACTTACAGGATGCAAAGCAACGAGGTAATGTATCTCTTTCTAGTTACGTAGCGGTAGTTTTTGATGTCTGACAACAAGCAATTTTTGGAAAACTTATTATCGTGGTTGTAGCCGGCTATATATCACTACTTACAGCCCGGTGCTCTAAGATGTGTAATATAAATAATAAAATAATATAAATTTGCTCTAGTTTTAATTGTCTTGTTCCTGAAGTTGAGTATCCAGGCCAGTCCAGCCCTGTCCGACCCGACCGGAAGGCTAAGGAATAGCATTTATAGATAACCTATTTTGATGCTATACACTCATCTTGAAGTGTGTATTTCGATCAGGCATATATCTAAAAGTGAGACTTTTTTGTCATTACTTAGAAACTCATCACAGTCTCTTTAAGCTTGACAGTGATCTTTAAGTCTAAAAATGTGCTTTCAAATTGAATTCAAGCATTTTTTTTGTCCTTATTAAACATAACTGGTGTTAGTGTAATATGAAGTAACGACGGTTTGATCATCAGCACGGTCAGAGTTTGCTGCACTGTTCAGTTGTCAGTGTGTAGGAAGAAAAAGATTTGGGTGGAAATAACCAGGGCGACACAGTGGCATAGCGGGTTAGTAATGAAATAGGATAGCTGGTTTGATTCCAGGGTCTTTCTACGGCCAGGTTTACATGGAGCCTAATATTCGGATTAGAATAGAAGCCCAAACCGAATAAAAATGCTCCATATAAACACCTCAGTCAGAATAAACAGGCCAAATTCAAATGGAATTTCATTGGGTTGCACAGAGGTAGTATATTCCTTTTCCTAAGCCTGTTAAAAGTAAAATCCTGTCATGTAAACAGTAAATCGGAAAGATGTAAGGCTGGGTTCTGTCTGTGCATGCTCAGTCTTGACGTAAACGAGCAGTGACGTTTACTCACTTGGAAACATGGCAGCTTCCAAACAGAGCACACAGCACTGGTCTGCGTCTGAGAGTTTGTTTTCAACACAAACTCTCAAAGAACTGAACTTTATAGAAGGTAGGAAAACAAGAAATACTGAACTATTTTAAAAAAGTCCACAAAAAACTCAGCGAAGCCGGGATAGACCAAAACGTTGAACATATAAGGAACCACTGGAAAACTCTGAAGGCTATTGTAAGGCTAAACAGCACAACCCTCAAATAATTCATTGAAATACCAACTTACCGCCATCTTTTTTTAATGCATTTTTTGGCCATTTCTGTGCCTTTATTGGAGAGAGACAGTGGATAGGCTTGTGAAAGGGGGTAAGAGATTAGGGGAAGACACTCTGCAAACTGGTCACAGGCGGGATCTTTGATAAATCACGTGATGTTGAAATAGATCTAAGCGAATCACATGTCTGTAAAACAGCTGTTCTGATTAAATGTTGTGGCAAATGTAAACACCAGATTGGAATAGATCTCGCCACATGTAAACAGTTCACCTGAGATTTCCAATCAGAATGATTTTAATCAGAATGAAAAACAGTCTGCATGTAAACCTGGCCTGTGTGAAGTTTGCATTATCTCCCTGTGCCTGTGTGGGTTTGCTCCAAGCACTGTGGTTTCCCCCACTGATCAGTAAACATAGTTGTTAGGTGAACTGCAGCCTCTAAATCGCTCTTAGGTACAAGTGTGAGTGTAAATATTTGACTCTCTATGCTGCCCTGTGGTTGTCTGGTGACCAGATCAGGGTGTACCCCGCCTCACTCCCAAAGTCAGCTGGGACAGGCTCCAGCCGCATGTGACCCCTAAAGGGATACAATCCAAAGTGAGACTGAGATTGAGAGGGTCCTTCACAGATGACAAAGGCAGAATGATGCCACTGTTTGTACTTTGAGATTATACAATCAAAGGCAGGATGATTATTTCTCCATTAGTCCAAAGCAAACCTCAGATTAACCAGATCAGTTTCATCATACTATCTGGATCGATATCTTAGTATTTTGTTTTTTCTAGCTGGTTGGATCACTTTCATTATGTCAAATAAGAAAGATTAAACTACTGTATCCATCACAGGGCTCCAACATTTAACAATGAAAACCACTATCATTCTTTGCAATAATGCGAGTAATAATAATAATAATAATAATAATAACAATAACAATAATAATAATAATAATGATAGTAAAAATAATAACCTTAATGTTTTTGTTACTATCTGTCTTTCATATTTTCCTGTTCCAAAAGAATCAGCGCCTTAATCTGCCTCACAAATGTTTTCACGGTTAAAGTCTGAAATGGTCAAACATTTTGCACGGCAGTTATCAAACTGACCCTGAAATGAAACATTTGATCATCATGGAGTGAAAATCTTGATTCAATTCACCCTGAATAAAACACAGGTGAAAAAACTGAATTGAAACACAGTTTGGAGATATACATTTTTAAATGAAACTTTCTATACAAAATTCTTCAAAATGTTTTAGGCTGTGCAGTATCATTCATCTGCTCAAATATTTAGCTCATACTTCATATATTTACCTGACTATATAGATACATCAGTACTTCTGAAGCAGTATACTTAGTTTCATTATGAGCCATTTGTAAATCTTCACTCAGAGGAAAAGTATCCAATTTCAAAAATGTTGTTTTACAATAATTACAAAAATACTGCATGCACCACTTTTACATGGCACTACATCTCAACTACATTTAAACTTTTTTTTTTTGTTGTTGTTGCTGTTTTTCACCATAGAAGTTGTCTATGAACCAAGACAGCCGCCTATCTTCAATGAAACCTCCTGCATCTGCAGTTGGAGCTTTTTCACCTTTCATTGGGTAAAGATATTCCCTCTGCATTCTGATAATTCTAACATTAGCTTATTTTCCTATCATAGTATGTTGATAAAAGAAATTGCCTGCTTGTTCTTTGAATGCCTTTGACCCTTTTATACACAACATATGCACACCCTTCCTTATACTCTGCATGAGTCAAAAATGATCCCACATTCACTTGCTATGTTCTTTTTTAGTGGCTGAGTGTTATTGGCTCCATCAGTTGAAATTAATTTATTTTAATATTCAATTTCCCATCTTTAAAGTCTTTGATCACCACAAATCATTATTTCCAGTTTTCCTTTTATACTTTATGAACATAAATCTTTTTTGCATTACTACATCACGTTTACACACATGGGGCAAACATAATCCATCCATCCAAGGGTTTGAATCCAGCCTGCGGCCAGTTTGCAGAGGGTCCTCCCCACTCCCCCTGCCCCAAAACTATTAATAACAAAAAGAAACACTAAATTTCTTAAAGCGTTGGTAATAATTTGTTTTAAATATTTACTTTAGAAGTGAGTGTCACACAAACGCATACCAAAATATACTGTTTTGTATTTGAGTTTTTGTGGTGTATTAATATACAATAAACCATCATATTAATGGATAGTTTATGGGCTGTTTTCAGCTTGCTGTCAACGAAGAACAATACATTGTTTCAGGATGTAGCTGCTTTGCTGAGGGGTCTACATTTGTAAATCCTCTAAGAGATATACCTCATTAATTTGAAATGTGTTTAAAAATAAAGTGAATTAGACTTGATGCATAAATGATCACTAATCATCACAGCTGAAGAGCTGAAGATAAACATTTGGGTTGTACATATAGATAAGTTGGCCTTTTCTTAATTAATCTGGGATCATTGCTGTAAAGATTATTGTGCAATAAGGTTGACTGATCAAAAATAAATCATGGAAATGCTTGTTAATACTTACAAATGCTCACAGTGAAGGCAGAGACTATTAAATTTCATGGTTCCCTGTCTTGCAGTCCAAACAGAAAGCATGCAGAGAGCTGGAAACTGAGGATTTTATTTTCCTTGTAGATAACCAGAATATGTATTTTTGTTTCAGCTTCAGCAGTCTGTTTAAATATCTCTAGAAATATCTATGGCAGAGGGGCGTCAAATAAATTATGAACTTTCTCCTAAAATCTCACAAGCAGTCTTTAAGATAAGAACAACGAAAAGTTAAAAAAAGAAAAAAAAAAACAGAAGCAGCCAAAATTTAAAACGTCAAAGTGTTCCTCTAAGGCAGCCGACTCCTGGCTGAAGCTCAGGCCTGCTGTAGCAACCAAACCCTGGCTCTCTTGACTCCACGCAGCTCTGATTAATGGTAGAGGCTGTGGGTGGGTGGTAGACATGGATCTGCCCATTACCACACTGCAACATTGCAAATGGCTTCAATTACTGTGGAGTGTGCTGAGCTGGCAGTAGGAGCTCTCGGAGGCAAGATGAGCAACGTGCTGCACCCAGCAGCTAACTCCTCTGTGATCCGCTCATTCACACAACATGAGAGTCACTTGCATACTTTTGCTTGGTATTTATTACAGAGAGATGGACAAAAACAAACAGAAGCTGATTTCTGCTATTTTTAGCCTCTGTGTGATTATCTGTGGTTTCTGATCAATATTTGTAAGGTATAACCACAGTGTTGGTTAAATTATAAAGCCTGATCTAAAACAGGCTTAAAAATTCTACAGTGAAATACTATGTTTTACACATTTTTCCTTAAGCTTAAAAATGCCAGAATTTTATGTTATGCATCATCTGCAGATACAGGATTTTTAAGGATTTGTTAAAACAGTAGACGGGGCAGTTTTCAAAAATTTTCACAACAACCAAGTTAAAAATGTCAGAGAAGCATTGGCGGAAGTTTTTGCATTCAGAGTGATTCTAGTTTTTATAAGTACCTTTTCACATCGAACATGTAAAACCTGGAACAAACAAACTCTGGTTCACTGTATAGGAAAGTTGATTGATTTGGGTTGGTGTGGGAGCTCACATGAACTCTGGCATGGACCAAAGAACTGAACTGTGACCAGTTTGCAATGGGTGTCAAAGCCATCCAAACGTAATAAGGAGTGAACCATAAAACTTAAATATATCCTACAGTCAGCAAGCTAACATAGCATTAGTAGTCAATACCAGCATTACTAATGGCCCTTTTCCACTAGCCCTACTCTACTCTACTCGACTCTACCCGACTCTACTCTACTCGCCTTGTGCTGCTTTTCCATTAGCCCCAGTCACCTGCCCAACGGCGTGCAGTGTCACTGTAAACGGAGAGCGGCTCTGCGGTGACGTCATTTTGAGCGCAACACAACAATCTGTGGCTTTTTGTCAAAAAACGATTAAAAAGGAAAGCAGAAGAAGGCTGCAGGTGTCAGGAAGAAATACCCCTTGAGAAGCACAGGAGAGTTTTGGAAGCTATACAACAGAATGAAGCCGAGGACGAGAGCAATCGAGCTGCAAAGAAAAGACGTATGAGGGTAAGCCAATGGTAGCTACCGCTAGCATGCTAGGTCGTCGCGCTCATGACTCATCGATGACGACATTGTCTGACCAATCAGTAGCCAGCAGTTGGTGATGTCATCTTTTAGTATTGATTTAGCTCGCTTGGAACCAGAGCGGAGTAGGTACTAAAACTAACTTGTTTTAGGAGGTACCAGGCCAGTGGAAACACGCTGCAAATCTAGTAGAGCCGAGTAGATTAGAGCCAAGATGTGCTAGTGGAAAAGGGCCATTAGTCCTCTTTACAGGTTAACATCTACAAGTCAGGTCAAATGCTAACGCTATCTGAAACACCCTAAATGCAGCTTTTTATTTATTTCATTGCTCATGACAGTACTGAAAGCTTAAGCTAAACAATATAATTCCTGAATAGAGTGGTGCAGGGATATATTTTTGAGGGTCAATGTGGAAGTTAGCATCGCACTGGCTCCCTGGAGTGCAAGCCCACAAAAATCCTAAGGGATTTTTCACTGTGTTTTGGATCACTAATGATAATAAGTGCTGTGGAGACCAAAATTCACAAAGTTACGTGTTCTGTCTTTGTGATTATCTGAACTAACTGATACACTTTTCACAGTTAAGCTTAAATTTAACCAGTGAGAAAAAGATGTTCAGTAAGCCACTGTTGAACTAAAACATGGTGGTTTGACTTCGATGCAGCTACAGTATTTCCAATGGGTAGCATCTTGCAGCCCTCTCTGCTTTGAGAATTTCACTTTGATTAAATGACCTGGTCTGGTTGGTCCTCATGACTGTGCCAATAGTTTTGAGTAACTGATCATAAAAAACAACAATCGGATATGTCTGCTGTTGGGTCCCTGGCAATTTTTGTAGCACTTGTTAGCAGTTAGTTAGCAAACGTAATTTCACCACAATTTGAGTACCAGGAAGTGCTTAATGCTAACTCACTTCCGGTCGGTGGCGCAGGGGGAAAGTGTGTTTGGTCAGTGATCGGGAGGTTGCAGGTTCAAGCCCAGCTCTGGGCGACACATGGAGATGTGTCCTTGAGCAAGACACTTAACCCCAAGTTGCTCCCACTGCTGCGTCAGTGGTGTGTAAATGGGCATGAAAGGGCATGAATGTGTTAGAGATACTGATGGATAACTAACATAGAAACTCTGAACCGTCAGTGAAGTGAATGTGAGAGCGAATGGGTGTAAATGGGTAAGTGTGACGTGCGGTGTAAAGCAGCTTTGAGTAGTCAAAAGACTAGAAAAGCGCTATATAAGCTCAAGTCCATTTACCATTTATCATTCCATGTTTTTGGACTCCTTCCTTCACCACTCTACGCTTGGTTTTCAGTGGAGGCTGCTGGTCAGTCAAGGAGGGGAAGCTCATTTTTTCCGGCCTACATCATAAATTTGTTTATTTATTTAAATGTAAATTCTACCCTTGGTCCCTTTTCAAGAAAATGATCCTTGACCTGTCATACCAACTAGGTGTCTTTTCCAGGGATTTTACCAGTGTTCTCTCAATGGCCAGCAGAGGTACACTGCTTAAACAGCCTTGGCCCATTGTGTTGCGGGTGAGCCGCTCTAAACAGGAGAAGCTCCTCTCCAGAACAACTGAATGTAAAACTTAGAAGATGCTCCGGTAGAGGGTTATACTTCAAGATCGCTGATTGGCTCATTTCACTGTCAATCAATAAGGGATTCGGCCTCAGACAGATCATCCAATCATCACGCAGAAGCTGAGGATCCAGGCCAGCCCACTGCCTCATAGACTCCCAGAGACGCTGAGCGTCCGATGGGTGGGACAAAGCCCAGCGTTTATCCAATGACGGTTCAGTTTCCACAGTGGAACAACCCACTCTACGCTTCCCCATCGCAGTCAGAAGACGCTCAGTGTCCGACTGTGTTAAAGCGCTGAGATGCTGCAGGGATGAATGAGAAGGAAGTTGCGCCAGTTACCTGTGATAAGTAGCTGATTCTGAACAAAAGATGAAGGTATTCTAGCTCATATTTAGTCAATGAAATGTACACACAGCAGTACATATCACCACTTTTTTGGGGACATTTTAGGGGAAGCTGAGCTTCCCTTGCAGTCTTAGAGCAATTGCCACTGGTTTGTATAACGGGGTCCAAGGGCAATAATAGGCCCCAACTAGTTACAGCACATAGCATAGTGTGGAAAAACAAACAAACCGAGCTAAAATAGCAAATACGTTTTAATGCCCCCCTGAATTGGCAGACATTTCATGTGAGAGTGACTTTGGAAATTTCAGAGTAAAAATTCTGCACCTTGTGCCTTCAAAGGATTCGGGTGTGTGAGGAGTTTATGTACGGACTACCTTGTTCACTGAATCACTGGTTTTCCTCCCTCAAGGCCTCATCGTTCCTCCTCCCGGCTTTGTAACACTGTTTCCCTTGACAAACTGACTCGGTGGCACCAAACAGTAGCAGGACACATTGAGTGCTTGCCAAGTGGCTAACAAGTATCACGAGGGCCTGTGTGCCCCTGCCTGCCCCCCTCCTCCTCCTCCTCCTCCTCACCCTGGCACTGGGGCAGCCTTCAGACAGGGACAGCCTTCCTGAGCCAGAGCGGAGGGGAATTCCCTCACGATTACGCCCTTGTGCCCAGTGCCAAAAAGCGAAGCCCCCCTGTAGGTACTTGTGTAACAAACCAGCTGTCTCCACTGGTTCACTGACCCACATTCATAACCTTAATGCAGAAGGCACCGCAAACTCCCACAGCCCCTCACTCCTACAGCCCTGCTCCACCTCTCATTGTTCAACGACTGTAACCACTCAAACGGTGGTCAGGGATGAAAGAAAAAAGACAACAAATTTGCGATAAAATTGAGTCAATGACTGCGCGACTGGAAGTGGAAAACGATCATTAGGAGTCTCCCACCCACGACTGGATGCTCTCCCCTTTGCAAATCACATCAATTAATGTCACGGGTGATGAAAAATGCTCTCTGTCTCATGCCACATGGAGGGAGGACAGACGCTAATAAGTGAACATACTTAACGGAGGAGGTGGGGAGACATGGGATTCCCTCTGTTCCTCTTGTCGGAGCAGGAATACCGCGCTCATCACAGCCAAGTGGAGGCCAAATATAATACAGCAGGTACAGAAACGACATGAAAAAGGTCAGTAAAAGACTTCAAACTGAGTGTTTTTCATGACTAGGCTTTTATGCTCAATGCCACAGTCTATTTCCAGTCCTTTCTTTACAGGGCAGTTATCCTCTTCAGACTGACCCTTGAAATGAAACATTTGATTATCGTAGAGTGAAAATCTTAATCCAATTTCCCTTGAATAAAGAAGGAACTGTGTGCAGGAGAGAGGAAGTACAGCAGCGCCAGCTAAACTCATCCAGCAGATTAAGGATGGGTGGATCCTCTCAGATCAATCGCTCCATAATGTGGGCGAAACTACTGTAACAGAGCAGAAAATGAGCATGCTCCAGTTCATTATTTGGCACATAAAATGCATTAAAATATTCTAAACAGCAGCCTATTATTCATGCTTTCTTTTCTTCAGCTTAACCAGTTTTGACACAGTGAATACAATGAGAATTAAAGAAGAGTTCATCTGCTCAAATCAGAGTTTTGGATATGTAAAACACTAAAAGTACATTTCATTTGACGTTTCTTTTTCCAGGTTTCAACATCAAACAGGGCTCAGACTAATGCGCCTTGATTGTTTGCTGACAAAGCCGTCAGAACTTCAAACAGCAGGGACTGGCAGCTCCGCTCATTCACGACCGCAGCGCTCCAAGTCTCAAAACGCCCCGATCTCCCCTCATGAATCACCAGCTGTGACCCGAGTAGAGCAGACAGACGGGCACGCCTCCTGCGAGGTGCTGCGCCTGTACATCCAGGTGAAGTTTCCCACATCAGGGAGACTTTTTTTCCAGGGGGGAAAGTCAGAAAAAAGTAAGAAATAAACTTCTTTTTGCAAAACAAACACAACTCAGAGGCCCAGGGACAGACAGAATATGAGAATATTATAGTCAGATAAGAGCTTGGAAATAGAACTTCAAAACATATAGATTTTTGAAAACTATTTTAGAAGGTTAAAAGCTTAGGCAATGTCAGAATCAGAACCAGAAATGGCTCATTAATCCACAAAGGGCAATTTGGTTGATTCTGCTGCTCTTATACACAATGTAGCAGTGGTAATATTAGATAAAGACATTGAAATAAGAAAAGAGTAATACAGAAATTAAATAAGCAAAAAAAACATGCAGACTCTTTAAGATATGACAGTTTCCTTAATGCAGGAAAAATAAATAAAAACAGTGAAATTTCTAGATAAATTCATTTCCAATCAATGTACTTTATGACGATATGAAATGAGGAGCCAAGTGGTGTACTGAGATAATTACTGGTGTGTTCCTGGTTGATTAATCACCACATAAACTGTGACCATGATTCTGTTTATAAGACAATGTAAATAAAAAAGTTAATAAGTTAGATTAACCTCCTGGCTTGTTTTTCTTAGTGAAGAGTTTGAAAATTTGAGTGTGAGTTTAAAAATGTCATTCAGCATTTTACGATTAATAAAAATGTAATTTCAACTATGTTGTTTTGCACATAAGCTTTCATGGCATTCTTCCAGTAACCTGACACATCAGATAAATCATTCAACATACTGTAAAGAATATATTTCACCCTTCTGTCTGGGCAACAGCCAACAGAAAGTGTTTGGAGAGGGCAGATCCTCTCAAAAGCATATCTAGCGGATGATTGGATGACGATTCTGTCAGTCACATTCATTACAGGCCAATCACACGTTTAACATGAGCCACTTCATAATGTTGCTGTGAAGTGAAAGTACTTACCTTTGATAAATGCTTTCATTTTTGATATTTGTTATCTGTTTAATAAAGAAATGTGGCCATTATCTGATTAACTGCTGCTGAAGCTGTTAGCATCTATGCTAATCTTTGTAAGAGCAGTAATCACGCTCATAGCTTCCACCTCTTCTTGCTTCAAAGGACACTGATTGGGCCGTGCATCTTCAGACTGAGCTCAATCTTTTCGACTTGGAGCTTTGCAGTATAAATCTGACTGGTGATGAGCAGTGAATGCAGCAGACCCAGCAGCAGGTTACATCTGCAGTGCCTCCCCAGCCTCCCATACCCCTTTTCCACCAAGCTGGTTCCAGGGCTGGTTCGGAGCTAGAGCCAGCTTAGCACCAGTTCTTTGGTTTTCCACAGACTAAGCACCGGTTGCTGGCTCTCAAAACTGGTGCTTGGCAAGCACCAACTCTTTGCTGGGCCAACAGAAAGAACCACTTTACGTCGGGGGCTACGGGCTTACGTCAGGGGGTGGGGGCGGGTAAAAACACGGAAGCAACGAAGCAAAGTAAAAACACGGAAGCACTCTTACCCGTCTTCTCAAGCGTGATCGATGTTCGTTGCATAGTCGTCGAGCAACATTAACTTGCTGGATCGCCAACTTTTGCTCTACAAAGGAAGGCTCGAAAAGCCAACAGCAACACTTGAACCGCAACGTAGTCCTCCATCTTTGTAGTGGCAATTGAATTCGGCGCTAGTTGTTATGGGAAACTAGCGTGACGTATACAGACGTATATATCGACGTGATGACGTAGCCCTCTGGCCGGCACCCGTTTGTGGAAAAGCAAACGGTTCTTAACCGGTTCGCAGTTGAACCAACTGTGAACCGGCTCTAGCACCAGCACTAGCACCAGCCCTGGAACCAGCTTGGTGGAAAAGGGGTACCAGTGGACCCTGCTGGCCCAAAGTCTGGAAAGCACTGCTAAAGGGCATATGCCATCTACCTCCACCTCCCCTGCGGGAAACACTTCCTTAGCTGGATGTTTGGTAAGCCCAGAGTAACTGAAGGAATGTGTCTGCACCATAGACTGTAAAAAACATGGACGCCATGTCACTGGGCTTGAATTGAAGTCGCCACAAAAACTGCTCCCCCTGGTGACTGGCTGCAGTATAGGTCAAATCTCCGTCACCTCCATTCATCTGAACGGGCCGGAGTGAAACTTCAAGAATTAATACACCTCGTAGAAACATTTATCCCATACGTATGCTGTGGTGATATGAAAGCATTATTGGGCTGCGTTTTTTCCAAGTCCTCTTTTTTCTGAAAATTTTATTTTTCATCAGTTATTAGAGTTTAAAAAATAACCGCGGTTTACGGCAGTTTCACAATGATTGTGTACAGTGTATGCTGCGGAGTTTTGCGACCGTTTATGACGTCCAGATATGGTCCAGATTCTCTACTGGCTGCACAATGGCGGCGCTCTGATGGGGAACATTATGGCTTCAAAACCATAACATGGTGGAAGGTGGAGCCACGCTATCCAGTTCTTATAATACATCCATGGTCTGCACAGCTACAGAAAACATTGAAGCGCAGCTCTGGAAAGCTGGATTTACTCTACAACAGCCTGTTCTGAGCAGGGCTGAAAAAGTGTGGTTTATGGGAAGGCCAAAATTTGATTTACTGTAAGAGTTTATTTGTAAGAGTGTGTGATGGGGACATTGGGAATCAGTGCAAACTTGTTGGAGAGGTTTATAGTATGGAACCTCGAAATCTGAAAGTGGTTTAAAAACATTATAAATATGATTTTAAAAAGTATGCAGCGACCCTCATTCACACCCCAGTCCCTCTTGTGGACCCACCACCAAACTTGCACAGTTCAGCAGCTGTACAAAGTTTACCTAGTGGAGGCCAAGAAGGCTTTATCAGTGTTTCTAAATTGTAGCACAGAGCAAAACTTTCCCAAGTAATTTTCAAGATAACCCAGAAAGTACAAGCTGGCATCAGAGCTAGACATTACAACAACAGTGAGTGTATTTTGTTACTTTCCACCCAAACTAGCAACAAAATGAAGTTTGAAAGGTTATACACCCAGTTAAAGCGTGCTGACATGTCTGACACGAGTTCAGGTTTGGCTGAGGTTAACAAGATGTGGTCAGACAGACACGTGCAGGTGTGCGTGGGAGCCAACAGTATTCGTCTTGACCCTGCAGGCACTAACAGTGCAGCAGACTAACTCACTACCCCATTAACATTTCCCTTGATCATATCATAAACAACTGGTAAAACTATCCTTTTTAGAGCAACACCAAATCATTCATACTTCCTCTTATTATTAATAGGAGAGCTGATGAAACAGACTGACTGTAAAGAAACTGGGCTTAAAGGTAGTCAGACGTGGCTTGGCAGAAGTGTGTTCTTGACGTGTTATATAACAAATCAAATCACTAATAATAGCAGCTTTACAGACATTAGTTAAACCGTAATACGGAAACATGTCACTCTTAATAAAGGATTAAGCCCACTCAAACAAATGAGGCAATATCTAAATCATTCTTATTTTTAAAGATGATACAAGTTCCTATTTTGTGTCAGAAATAGAAAAAATAGTCTTCAAAGCATTAAAATACCTACAGCAGCCTTAACAGCACTAAAACCGCAAAGAAAAAGATGATAGTTTGGGTGATCTCAGAGTAAATGTTGAAGTTTTAATGATTTGTGTTGTGATCTTTCTCCTGCTGATTCAACAACTACAGTTGCTGTATGATGGATGATACTGCAGCGGCCTGAATGTTGTGAACTGGAGGTGCTGCTGAGCTGAGTCATTACCACGGGATGAACTCTCCTTCTCGGTGAGGGACACTGATGTGCCTGGAGGCTGCTCAAACAACATGAACTGGTAGCGGTGGAAACCAGTTCCTTTAGGTGGGGTAGGAGGATGATAGTCTATAAGGAAAAAAGGGACAGTTATAGAAATAATAGTGAAATACAACTGTTTTCTTTCTGATACTTTTCTACTTTTCACCCATCCATCCTACTGATATCCTGACATGCCAGAAGGATAGTTCATTATGTTTAACCAGTCCATCTGGGAAAGTGCCCTCATAAAGCATTTCAGAATCAGAAACACTTTATTAATCCCCAAGGGGAAATTTGGTTGTTTCAGTTTCTCTTATTCACAGCATAGCAGTTGAAAATATCAGATGAAGGAATTAGAATAGAGAGAAGCATTAATTTAACTAAACTAAAATAAAGTCGAATTAAAATAAAATAAAAATAGAATAAATACAACTAAAATGAAAATAAATGAAAAGAGCATGAAAAAGTAAGTAAACAGGTTGCAACATGCAGAGTCTTTAAAGAGACTGCGAGGAGTTTCTAAGTAATTACAAAAAAGTCTCACTTTTAGATATATGTCTGATGGAAATACACACTTTAAGATGAGTTTTATAGCATCAAAATAGGTTATCTATAAATGCTATTCCTTAGCTTCTTGGTCGGGTTGGACAGGACAGGGCTGGACTGGACTGGCCTGGTTACTCAACTTCGGGAACAAGACAATTAAAACTAGAGCAAATTTATATTATTCAGACACGTCTTAGAGCACCGGGCTGTAAGTAGCGATATATAGCCGGCTACAAAACTACAATACTAAATTTTTCAAAACTTGCTTGTTGTCACACATCAAAAACTACCGCTATGTAACTAGAAAGAGTTACATTACCCTGTCGCTTTGAATCATGTAAGTTATTAAAAATAAGAAGCTGTAAATCAATGCAGAGTTCTGAGGAAGGTCCGGGCTACAACACAACAAACATACGCTTTGGCTTGGGTTACGTCTTGGTGCGTTCCAGTTGTAGTCAGAAGTAGGAATTTCCGAGTTCTGAGTAGGAAACTGCAACTGGAACGTCCCCCGAAGTCTGAATTTCCTACTGGGAACTCGGTGAAACCTCGCCACCCCCGAGTTGACAATCAAAGATGGATGCCCCCAGTGTGAACAGTTATTTAGCTCCTGTAATAATCAATTTATTTGCACTTCTGACTGGGGTGTGTCGCTCTAGATCAGCTGTATACATCGTATTGTTAGACTTCTATTTATAAAAATGCTGCCATAGTGATAATCACATTCTTCATGTGATATTTGTGAACAACAACTCAGGGCGTGCTAACAACAGCTAACAATAGCCTGGTAGATCGGCATGTTTTTTTCAGACTTCAACTGGAACGCCGATAAGTCTGAGATGATGTCACTCCCAGTTTCGAGGTTACTGGACTGCAGCATTATGACAGTTGCCGCGCGTGCTCATGGGTAGCAGAGTCTTTGTGTCGCTGGTAATAGATTCTCCTCACAGTCCCTTTAAGCAATATCAATTTCCTTATGAAGGGAATTAAGTAACAATTAAGTGGAAATAAGACTTTGAATGAGATGGAGGTATACACAGTATTAACAATTTACAATATTTACACTAAATAGGTGACTAAATCTATGACAGGGAGAGCAGAGAGGACAAACAGAGAGGAGAAAGCATTTAACAACCATTTGGAAAAGAGAATCTTTCACAAGCTTATGAGGCAGGTGACTGGATGATTGTCTGTCAATCACATTCATTGCAGGCCAATCAGATAATGAAGTGGGTGGGCTCTATTGCTGCGGTGTAAAGGGCAGAATGTGAGCCACTTCCGAAGGCAAACTCTTGGCAAAAGATGTAAATGGAGCAAAAGTATCCTTCCTGTAAAAAGGTTTGGAGTGTTAACTGTTTTTTATTCCAGATCTGATAAAACTACTACTGTAGTTGTTAGCATGTATGTTAGCTCTGTTAGAACCATACCAATAGTGGCTTCCTGTTGTCATCTAGCTCTTAGCTGCCACCTCTTCCTGCTCTAAAAGAAGCTAATTGGGCTGTGCTGCTTTGGGCCAATCACAATCGTGGATTAAAGCTTGGCAAGATGGATCTGCCTGGTTACAGACATTGAATCAGGCAGAACCATCTGCACGGCAAAGTTAACCTACTGGTGCATTATTATAATTCAGTGGTCATTTCATATCCATGAAAAGGTTAATCAAGCTCCCCAACTACCCTTGATTAAAAGCAAAAAGTTTTCCCTCTGTATGAAAGCACTTAAAATTAACATCAACACTGTGCTGTTAGTTTGGGTTAAATGGCAGAACACTATTCCCCTTTAGGTTCACATAAGAGTCTCAACAACACTGTTTGACATGCTACACTCAAATAACTGTTGCAAAACAATGGCAGACAGTGAAATGAAGACATGACCAGTAGGCAACAGGGTCTTGAAGGAACAATTTAAAAGCAAAAAAGAAAAAAAAGTGACAAAGAGAGACAGAGAGATTCATCAGGCAGTGAAATGACCAGCAGGCAAAGGAAAAAAAAGAAAAAAAGAAAAAAAGAGAGAGAGCTTATTCAGATTGATACTGAACCCAAAATAATGATGAGAATTTTAAGGACTATACTTATTTGATATATGTACCCTGTATGCATATTTCATGTAATATTGCATACATAAACATATCACTGCTGGTTAGTGACTTTGTTTCCATTTTCCTTTTGCTTATTTTCCATATATCGGTGCTACTCAACAGCCTTGATGTTAATCAGAGATTAAAATCTTAAAACACGGGTAATAAAGAAATACGGTCAACAGAACATTTTGGCGCCCTCACTCATAGAACACAACATCATTCATATATTTTGGATAAAGACTCTTCATTTTTCAAATAAAAACAATTATAAAGGAATTTGTTGATTATGGAAGAAGACTGATTTACTTGCTCAGGACTGGAAAAGCTACAGTCACACTTGGATTATACAAAGAGGAAAAAAATCCCAGTAGATTGGCGTGCGCTTCAAGATGTCGAGTTGTTGTTGTTTGACCCGCCAACCTAATAACAACCCAGAAACAGACTAAACCACAAATGTATAACAAATCTGCAGTTTTGAATTAAAAATCTCACAGTCATGATAAATATCCCTCAATTTTACCAGCAGATGCCGAAAACAGATCCACTGAGTTCTCGTTTATTTAAAAACTGATTTAAAAGTTAATGTAACTGTTTTGAAAGCTTTCATGGGCCTTGCTCCTCCACCCAGTTCTCTCATTTTATGACCCTCCCAGATCTCTTTGGTCCTCAGATGCTTCTTTTTTTTTTTTAACTGTTCCTCATATTTCCCACACAAGCACAGAGAAGAGAGCTTTCTGTTTTAATGCCTCCAAACTCTGGAACATGATGCCCCTTGTTGTTAAAATGACGCGTTCTCAAAATGTGTTTTTAGAGTAAACTGAAGACCCACCTCTTAAATCTGGCTTTCAATCTGGACTGATTTGATTTCACTTGTTATTTGTTTCATTTATGATTCTATTCAAGGTACATATTTGGATTAAATTTGTTTTGAAGTGCTTTATTGGAATATTGCTGCTTTTTTTTACTACCTATTACTGTCTTTTATAACCCATTTTATGAAACCATTTCCAAATTTAAAGATGTATGATTCATGTGAGGTTTATTGTACTTTCATTATTTATTGTGTATTTTTCTTCCTGCTTGTTTTTGTCTATTTCTGTCTGAACTCTGTTGGTGCTTTCTCTGTAAAGCACTATGGGCTGCCTTTTTGAGCATAAAAATGTGCAAATAATATAAAGCTGAGTTGATCGAAATACCCGCTGTTACATTTAGGATTTTTAGGTGTGAGAGAAGGGTAAAATCTTACATTTTCAAAACTGTAATAATTCTATCCAAATATATCATGGGTATGAAATACAGATCTTTGTTATAAATGTTATCAACTGATTTAGCTATGCACTTGATCATTTTCTAAACAATCAAACTAAAGATTATAAAAAGTTTTGGTGCACTGAATTAAATGTGCAGTTCTTCCATTTCCTACTACCAGCAGCTGTACTTTAAAACAACTCAAGATCAACTTTTTGAGTTATTGGCTAAAATCTGGAATACAACTCTTTTATAACTCTTTAAAAATTCCTGGATCTGTGCTCATGTTCAGAGCACCACCAAATCACTTCTTCCTTCTACTGTGATCAACATTCTCTGGAAATGTCATCAAAGTCATTTGATAGAGTTTTGAGTTGTTTTGCTTACAGATGGACATACATACAGTTGCAGGAAAAAGTATGTGAACCCTTTGGTATTACTTGGATTTCTGCTGAAATTGGTCATAAAATATTTTCTGATCTTCATCTAAGTCACATCACAAGACAAACACAGTCTGTTTAAACTAATACAGCACAAAAAATATAAGTTTTCATTTTTTATTCAACAGACTATGTAAACAGTCAAAGAGCAGGGTGGAAAAAGTATGTGAACCCCTAGGCTAATTACTTCTCCATGAGCTAATTGGAGCCAGGAGTCAGCCAACCTGGGGTCCAATCAATGTCATTAGATAGGATGCATGAAGCTGTAAAGGGTTACAAAAGTATCTCTTAAAGCCCTGATGTCCATGTGTCCACGGTAAGACAGACTGTCTACAAATGGAGAAAGTTCAGCACTGTTGCTACTCTGCCAAGGTGTGGTCGTCCTGTAAAAATGACTGTGAGAGCACAGCGCAGAATGCTCAGTGAGGTGAAGAAGAATCCTAGAGTGTCAACTGAGGACTTACAGAAATCCCTGGCACATGCTGACATCATTGTTGACAAATCTACAATATGTAAAACATTACACAAGAATGGAGCTCATGGGAGGACACCACCAAGGAAGCCATTGCTGTCCAAAAAAAATCATTGCTGTACGTTTGAAGTTTGCAAAAGAGCACCTGGATATCCCACAGCACTACTGGCACAATATTCTGTGGACAGATGAAACCAAATTTGAGTTGTTTGGAAGGAACACACAATGCTATGTGTGGAGAAAAAAGGCACAGCAACAACATCAAAACCTCATCCTTACTGTGAAATATGGTGGAGGGAGCATTATGGTTTGGGGCTGCTTTGCTGCCTAAGGGCCTGGACGGATTACTGTCATCGACGAAAAAATTAATTCCCGAGTTTATCAAGACATTTTGCAGGAAAATTTAAGACCATCTATCCGCCAACTGAAGCGCAACAGAGGATGGGTGATGCAACAGGACAACAACCCAAAGCAAAGAAGTAAATCAACAATGGAATGGCTTCAACAGAAGAAAATACGGCTTCTGGAGTGGCCTAGTCAGAGTCCTGACCCCAAAATGATTGAGATGCTGCGGCATGACCTCAAAAGAGTGATTCACACCAGACATCCAAGGAATATTGCTGAACTGAAACAGTTTCGTACAGAAGAATGGTCCAAAATTCCTCCTGGCTGTTGTGCAGGTCTGATCTACAACAACAGGAAACATTTGGTTTAGGTTATTGCTGCCAAAGGAGGGTCAACCAGTTATTAAATCCAAAGGTTCACATACTTTTTCCACCCTGCACTGTGACTTTTTTCATATTGTGTCAAATAAAAACATGAAAACTTCTATTTTTCTGTGCTGTACTAGTTTAAACAGACTGTGTTTGTCTAGTGATGTGACTTATGGCCCTTTTCCATTAGCCCTACTCTACTCTACTCAACTCTACCTGGCTCTACTCTACTAGCCTTGTGCTGCTTTTCCATTAGCCCCAGTCACCTGCTCAACTGGATGCAGTGGCGCTGTAAATAGCTGAGTGGCACTGCGGTGACGTCATTTTTAGCGCCACACAACAATCTGTGGCTTTTTGTCACAAACTGAGTAAAAAAGGAAAGCAGAAGAAGGCTGCAGGTGGCAAGAAGAAATTCCCATTGAGAAGCACAGGAGAGTTTTGGAAGCTATACAACAGAATGAAGCCGAGGACGAGAGCAATCGAGCTGCAAAGAAAAGACGTATGAGGGTAAGCTAATGGTAGCTACCGCTAGCATGCTAGGTTGTCGCGCTCATGACTCATCGATGACAGCATTGTCTGACCAATCAGAAGCCGGCAGTCGGTGACGTCATCTTTTTGTATCAACTCAGCTCGCTTGGAACCAGAGTGGAGTAGGTACTAAAACTAGCTTGTTTTAGGATGTACCCAGCTAGTGGAAACACGCTGCAAATAGCGTAGGGCTGAGTAGAGGAGGGCCAAGGCGTGCTAGTGGAAAAGGGCCATTAGATGAAGATCAGAACATATTTTCTGACCAATTTAAGCAGAAATCCAAGTAATCCCAAAGGGTTCACATACTTTTTCCTGCAACTGTACATAAAGACTATCAAACAAATGCTAGAAAAACAAGCCCCCTTGGTTGAGGTAAATATTTTATTAACACATCAAATACCTGAAGATGCAATGGATACTGCATTTGGGGGAAATGCTTGAGGAAATATTTTAACAAAGCGGCATTTAATAAAATGTGCATTTTATTTGTGGTTAATTGCAGTCGTAAGTCTCAATGGTGGATCTAAGAAAAGGTCTCAGAGGAGACCTAAAGAAAGCCGTATGTACAGTACCTGTAAGGATCTCCCCTTCAACTTTTCCAGTCTTCAGTGATGCACCCTGCAAACACAGAGACAGAGTCAGGTCAGACTTTACCAAGATTGATGAATTAGGTTTTTAAAAAAAGATCAGTTCTGCCAAAAAATGTAGGCCTTTAAGTTTCTTTGGGTGGTCACATTTAGTTTTTTATCTAAGGTCCAAACATTAGCAATTTTCCTTGAATAAATCTGCATGGCTGACTTTTTAAATAAATCTGGGTTTTGACTGTGCAACATGATTCAGGATCAGAGAAAGATCACTTGTAGCCAATGATGATTTTGTAGATACAAAATATGACAAGAAATGGTCTGTGATGAACTGTGTTTTTTCTTGAAGAAGATAAGATAATTTACTCAAAATAAATCTTTGATGACTAATAACTCTGCACTGTTTGCCAACCTGACAAGATGAGACAAAATGCCAGGAGTGGACTATCGGCCAATCAAAGTCCATGATATATTTAAGACATTTTAGGGAAACACGTGTCATTTCCAGCCATTTATAAAAGTTGACTGGTTCTGTAAGAAAGGCATAATCTCATATTTTCAACATATATCATAAAATATTAATAGTATTAGTTAAGACCTGTATGGGGTTGTTAGTTATTCAATTGGATTCAATAAAAACTACAGAGAAGACTCCTCTACAGCAAAAGTTCACAGTGAATGTCAGTATTTCTTCAGTTTATTTGAATAATTAAATGTATGTTGAAGTAAGTGAATTGATATGAGTGAAAAACACTGAGAGATATACTTTTGTAAATGAATAAGATTTATTGATACCTTTGCCATGATCAGTTTAATACTTTATTTCCTTATCGATTCTTGAGGATTTGTGTCCAAAAAGTTCACCCACACAGGTTTTCAGAGTCAAAAACAGAAAAAAAGACACTTTCTAATGTCTCCCTGTGTAGAAAAATGTTTTAGTTTTTCCTACTCTTGCTTGAACTCACACTGATTCTTGATGTTGTACAGTTAGATTTACATTTTTTATAAAAATGTAGCCACCATTGTGGCTGCTTCGGCTCCTGCCATGATTACTTCTCTGACTTCTTGGAGAGCATGATGTTGACTTGCAAACCATCCAGAGCTTAATGGAAGGAGCTGATAAGGCAGTCGTTCAGCATAGAGACAAATCATTTTGATTCCTATGGCTCATTTTAAAATTGATTTTCCACTAGGATTAGCTTTTAATTTGCATCACGAGAAACAGCCAGGTACATTTTTAAAGTTCAACTGTCCTGGTGCGTTTGACTGTATCATTTTGTGTAAGCAAGGATTGGCAGGGGATCAGATGCAGCTCTTCTACCCTCCCCTTTGGAAACACTCAGACCTGAGGGGGCGAGGAGACCACAGGAGACTTTGAAAATAAGCTCAGCCCACATTGGCTGCCCAAACAATATCTAATGAGGGGTTACAAGTCATGGAGTGGACTTTTAAAACAGTCATATGTAGAAAACATACATGTGAGTCGAGGCTGTATAGCTATTCCATAATAAACCACAGGAAGTAAAAAACTGAGCGTTTTAAGCAGTGTTTTCTTGAAAGAGGGACAGTACATTTTTCAATGAAGTGAGAGTTTAGCAAGAGGTGTCCTGTTCTTCTGCTCCCCACACCCCTTCTAATAGCATTAAAAGCAAAGACACGGCAAATTGAGTTAAAACGTTGATGTTGGACAAATTTCAGCAAGGGCAGACTTAGTCATAGTCTGGATGGAGTCAAATTCCGGAAAACTTAAAGAGAGTTGGTGTTGAAAAAAAGTGTAAAAATACAATTTCAGCAAATCAATCCTTAGACGTCAATGAAGGATCTTTATCTGGACTTTTTAATCCAAACTATGAATCCATGAGTGACCCCTGTAGAGACAATCATCCTGTCCATCCCTCATTAGTGGACAAGTACCAACAGATGCCACAAACCCATGTCATGAAAACTGCAGTGCAAATAATGTTTTTAAATATATGTGCTCCAACCAAACATGGTACCTTTTTTCAGCCTATTTCCCCATAATCTGCTTTAAATAAGGAGTTAACTTAAAACCATTGTTGCTGTCTCAGAAATAAACATTTAGCAAACCAGGACAACCTTACTAAATTCTCAGATTCTTGACTGGTTTACAAACTTCTTCACAGCTTAGCTCCTACCTCTCTGAGCATTTTCATAAAGCAGTAAACAATTTATGACTGAAACACAATCATAGGCAGGAGGAGACTGCATAATACCTATAAGGAGGATAGCCTTTGGACAGTCAGTATTTTCAGTGAGAGCAGTTCTCACATGGAACAACCTGAAACATAGCGCTTATTCAAAGTCTCAATAGTCTCCAAATAGTGACTAATCAAAGCAGTGGAGCAGTGAAAAATTAAGTGGATGTAAAAAAAATCCTTGTGGCTATGATGACCCAAGATTGTTTGAGTGGCTTTTTTCTCAGTCCTTTTAATTAAGCAAATAATCACCATATATAGCAATGCATAGTATTAGCATCTGTCTTGAGTTATTCTGTACAGAAAGAGAACTGAGCTGTGACACTGTGGCACAAGTTCAGGTTCACGCCATGTACCTCACACAACCCAAAAAAACCTGACCTATCCCTTAATGTAGTAGAAAATATACTATGGGAGAGTGCACTGATGATGCTACATGGAAATGTTGATCAAAATTCACAATGTTAAGTGTACCAAAGATTGCTTGTTAACTCAAATAGAGTCAACATAACATTTGATAAGAGCAAAGTACCAACTTTAAAAAGAGTGAAAACAACAATTGATGGTGTGGACCCATAATGACACATAATAAGTGTTAATATTAACTCTGACAGTGTTAATTTGCCTTTGGAGATATTGCTATGTACAACTTTAAGCACATTATTCTGGTATTATTATAACACTAATGTGTTGTACTCATGTCTTACAAGTGAACATGTCTTAAAATGATTCTGCTTGATATTTTTGGACATAAAAGAGAAAAAGATAAAGGTAGACCAAGACCACAGAAAAGGGGTTTGGAGCTACAATGGTAAACTAAAAGTAAGGGACAAATGTAGGGGCTTATATTGATTGAAACAGAACAAAAATGTTCATAAGTTTGCATTGACTAGAACTAGATTTATAACTTAAAAGCACAGAAGGCTAAAACATATATTTTCTCTAAAGACATAGAATATATTCAAATAGCTACCAAAGTTAACACTGCTTGCAATTATTAAAAAAACAGAATCCATGTGGTAACCAGAAAAAGCTATCAATTTTAGCTTAAAATGAAAGAAATCCCATCATACAGTCAAATTTGTTGATTGAATGTGTGGAATTAAATAAATATGCGATCTTTGACATCAATATCTGAAGACAATTCCTGGATAAATTAAAAGTCTAAGTTGGTTTTCAGGTGGCACTCCCCTGAATGATTATTGTATATTAACCTCCCGTTGCCTGGTGACAGATATCATGTACCCTGACGAGAAGCGCTGATATTTCTCATACTGTATATTTGTCAGGTTAAACTCCCTCAGCCTCAGGAAGCACCTCTCACAGCAGTGTTTGTTTAACAGGCTCGGCTGCATCTGTATCCTCGAGTGGGAGGAAAAAGGACTAAATATGCTGTCTGAGAAATGGCCCAAAACCCACTTGAGGTAAGCGTGGAAGTCCCCATCACAGGCATCAAATATCTGCTCTCACCACCTATTTCTGACCTCCTTTTGCTGCACACACAGGCGCCCCCCGCAGGGTGACAGAGGTACTGTATCACAAGACAAAAGGACGGCAGGGTGAGGGGCTCTCCTTTTCACTGCTGTGATGCTTGACCAATTTGACTGAAGAAAGAATTAAACGCAAAGAAAAAACACTTTAGCTGTGCATACTATGATACTTTGTCAAATGGGGCATTTTTTTGTATGTTTTGCTGATAAATCTGTGCAACTTTCATGAACTAAGAAGTAAGACAATATCATGTACATCCATGCTAGTTCTTTGTTAAAATAAAATACTGGTCCAAGTAGGAACGACTACAGTTATACTCTTTTATTAACCACAAGATAATAGATTAAAACTACAAAAATTATTATTTTTTTCTAATGATTTTATTAGTTAAATTGATATGATATTGATGCTTGTTTGACACCATAGTAACAAAAATAGAAGGTTTGAGCACCCTCCATGGTGAAACCTGCCGTTTTTTTAATTATTGCAGATAAACTATTGACAAATCAGATGTACAATTTGGGACAGTACCATCTATCTCTTCATTTGATATACATTATTACTGGTTATCATTCTTATATTCTCTCTAATGCCACCAATAATTAAAATAATTTAAGGTTCAACGATTTGTTTAAAATATTATATTGTGATTATTCTGCTTGTAATTTCAGTTTTGATGGTATAACTAAATATACTAAAATTTTGATCACTTCTATTTATTTCCATTTTTTGGCAACAAGTGCATAGAAAAGATATTTGGGGTTTGCAATGTAATGTGATAACTATTCTGCCCTTAATTGTTTTTTTTTAACTTTTAAAAAGAACAAATATATATATTTTTACAGCCTTATTATAATAAAATGTACACAAAATGCTTTTGCAATTAAGACCTGATCTCTTTTTGTGCTTATATTATGACTTATTATCAAAAAGTTTCTGGATTTAAATAGAAATGAAAGGCAGGAACTCTAGTCACTCACTTTAGTGTAAATGAGTGGATGATGTTGTATCAGGTGTGGCCATTAAGAAGTAAGACCACACTTACAGGGATAAAACCACATGATTCACAGTCACAGTGTTGTATTAAAAACATATCAAAGGTTGTGTATTCACACACAATTGTTTTAAGTTTCCATTTAGTGACATCTTTAGTTCACTTCTAGTAACTGACTGAAGTGACTTTTCTTGCTAAGGCATTTGATAATGATGAGCTTAAAAGTTGCGCAACACATTAACTGGACATTTTGGTGAAACTGAACAAAATAGCAGACAATAGCAGGTGTGTTGGAAACAATGCTTTACATGTGTTCGAACGGCACCAAAGATTTGGTGAAGGCAGAGAGGATATCCAAGATGATGAATGTCCTAAGTGCACATGCACTTCAAATATCTCTTGAAACATTCAACAAACTGAACAAGTGATTCGAAATAATCAATACCTCAGTGAAAGAATGATACCAGAAACGATTTCACATTTCAGGTAAAATTGACTAAAGGGACAGTCAGTGTTTTTCAAGTTTTGTTGTATGACTCATCCTAGCAAGCATACTTGTTTTGGTTCTGCTTCACTCTGAGTGGGAGGACATGTAAATGATGCTGGGTACCCAAGAAGAACCAAGATAAAGAGACTTGTAAGTGATAAAGAAACTGTAAATATGTGTTTAGTGTTGTGTACAGTAGGCCTGTGCTCAAAATATCATCACTAAATCCTTACCTATATGTGTATCGATACCGATTTTACAGTTTCAGTACAGCCTCAAATGCTGCTAACAGCAATTATAAGACAAACTGTATATCATCCATGGTGCTGAATCAAATTACAAAAACGTAGTACATGTCCCAAATAAAAAAATAATACTTAAATCTCTGAAGACCTGAAATTTTAGTCTCTGAAATCTTTAACCTTGTCCTGGCTCCTTAGTTTTTCACAACAAATAACAAAAGTTGTCAGTAGTTCTGTTCAAGGTGTAGTCAGTGTCAACAATTTACAAACATCATGCTACATATTGTGTTGCGAGGTTGCTGGAAATACCCACCCCTAGTGCACAGTCATCCCACTGCCCCTTTGTCTGTTTGTTTTCACCTGAAATAAAGTAAGACTACACCAGGCCTTGGGCCTCTATCTGCAGCAGTGTAAAGCCAAGCTTAAGGTCCCTTTCTTTCTTACAGGAGCAGAGCTGATCAAAATGGGACTTGTGTTTTACAGCTTTGTACCACAAATACTGAACTGTCCCTTTAAAGTGCCATTTCTGCTCCATACTGCCCAGCCCTGGAAAAAAGGATGCTGTGAAAAATACAAACATAAAAATACTATTTTGATAATAGATACTTCTGTAACTATTTACTTGGGAATACAGAGCTGACCTTGGGTCAAATATAATGTCTGCATACCCTCCCAGGAATTTTATCATGCACCCTAAAAACTGATTGTTTCATCCTAACTCTTTGTCCAACCAGGTGTTTTGTTCCGTCTAAGGTCCAAACTGCAACATCTCATATCAAGTAAACTTCAATAGATTAAGTTTTTTTTAGAAAATTGGTTTATAATTTCTTAGCAAGGCCTTGACAGAGGGTCCTGAATGTAGACCAGGTGAGTATAACTGTTGCAAGATATTTTTGGAGCACAATACACACATTTTTCATTGAGCTATCTTTCTGGAGTAAAAATAAAAGTATGACAGTTTATCAGCATTTTAGAAAGTTTTAGAAAATTCAGTTCAAGTATGGGAATGCAGAATGCTTGATGTAAGGAATAAGCTATGAGACATTTGAGTGATTGATTACAGTTTATGTTGTATTTTTTAAAATTCTGCACCTGGCAGCTGATGAAATGCTGCCATGGTTCGTTGTGCCAAATGAAAATTTACAACTCTATAGTCATAAGCACATGGTGTGTATGCCAGCATGACTGAGATACACTTTGTAATGATTCATTTACAAATATTAATTATTTAATTGTCAGAATGTAGCAGCAGTGGCGGAGCATATGTCCTGCATTGTGCGTCGACTCATCTTTAATCCTGTGGCTGCTGTTTGGGAGATTTAGCAGTGAGTATGAGCGAGCAGAGCAGCAGTGTTTACACAGACTGGTTAAAACATTCGGAGGATTACTTTCAACTGTGAGGATCTTCATCGGCTGATCACTGAGGAGGAGAGGAAAAAAAAGAGCTTTATTTAGAAATAGCAAGAGTCCTGCAGCCTGCAGGATCCAAAACCATTGCCATAGCAACAGGTAGTCAACACTTGAGCGTGCAAACGTTTTCCCACATCTTAATGCTCGACTCACTCTCCACCGAACCCCCTGCCCTTTAAATTTCATTATACAAACAGCAGCAAATGAAGGTGATGATAAAATTCAGATAAACAACAAAAGACCAGTCAATATATGAACAACACCTACAGAATAAAGAGATCATAGCACTTTAACTGTTAACTATTTAGCAGCTAATCAGAAAGGTTTTTGCACGCTCTCCCTGTGCATGTTAGGGTTTTCTCCTGGGACTCTTGTTTCCTCCCACAGTCCAAAAACAAGCCAATTAGAATAGATGGTGAACCTTAAATGTGTTTAAAGTGTGATTGTGTGAGGATGATTGTCTTTTTGTGATTGGCGGGTGACAAGTTTAGAGTGCCCCCCCTACACACACATCCACACACATACAAACCTCAAAAGGGATAAGCAGTAAGCAGTTAGTTTACATCAATAAATGATATTTAGCATTGGCTGAGTATTACATATGTGTTAAATAGCACCTAAAGTTAATTATGTTATTTGTAATTAATTTGTATTTTTGAACATAACTACAAAAGCTGTAAATGGTAAATGGACTTGAGCTTGTAGAGCACATGTCTAATCTTTGACAGCTGTTTCACATTGGATGTGCAGCATACTCTACAGTGGACATACAGACCTACTGAACCAGGTAAATATGCTCTTTGTTTTTTCTTTACCTGTCTATGTTGACCGTTGCCAACGTGGGGCTGGCAGAAAAATAACCAAGCCTCTTATTCTTAACATTCTTGACATGTGAGATGCACATGAGACCTGCTGGCTTTCCAGAAGCTCTGGCTTAATAACATGCTTAGGAAACTGAAAATCTGCACTGCTGCTGTCATACATAAAATGTGTCCTGTTAGAAACAACTTTAACAATGGATTATAGTAAAAAGAAAGGTATCAGTAACTCACATAACCACTATGACCAAGGTATACCACAGGGGACTGTTTCTGAATGCACAGCATGTTAAATCTTCAAGCAGCACACAGCGTGCAACTTCAGCAAGCTAAGAAGAGGAAACCTAGGCTGCAAATACCAAATTGTCACCAAACCCGGACCAAAGAGGACTGGATAAGGCTGGCCGAGAGGCCCAGCAGGTTAGTGTGTCTGCCTCAAAACAGGAAGATTGCTGGTTCGATTCATCTGCTGACCGGGATCTCTCTGTGAGGAGTGCATGTTCTCCGTGTGCCTGAGTGGGTTTACTCAGAGCACCCCAGTTCCCTCCCAATGACCAAAAACCTGTTCATTAGGTCAACTGCTGACTTAAAGGTGCTATGAGGAGAATCTATTACCGGCGACACAAAGACTCTGCTACCCATGAGCACGCGCGGCGACTGTCGTAATGCTGCGTTCCAGTAACCTCGGAACTGGGAGTGGCATCATCTCCGACTTATCGGCGTTCCAGTTGAAGTTGGAAAAAAACATGCCGATCTAATAATAATAATACATTTTTTTTAAAAGCGCCTTTCTTAGCACCCAAGGATACTTTACAAAATACATAATAAAAGCACAGTGCATTACAACAGCGAGGTTGTGAATGGCCTTGAAAGTATACAGCAGGACTATGAAGTGTATTCTAAACTTAATGGGGAGCCAGTGAAGCTCCTGGAGGACGGGGGTGATGTGATGAAAGGAGGGGGTTCTGGTGATGATCCGGGCTGCGGAGTTTTGAACCATTTGAAGTTTATGGAGGGATTTGTGGGGGGCACCAAAGAGGAGTGAGTTGCACTGAGAGTTCGATCCGGGAGGTGACGAGGCTGTGGACCAGGATGGCCGTGGTGTGAGGGGTGAGGGAGGGGCGGAGAGGCTTTATATTACGTAGGTGGAAGTATGCAGACCGGGTGATGTTATTGATATGAGAGTGAAAAGACAGAGAGCTGTTGAGGATGACACCCAGACTCTTAACCTGACGGGAGGGGGACACTGTGGAGTTGTCTATGGTGAGGGAGAAACTGTCAACTTTGGATAAATTGGATTTTGTATCGACCAGGAGGAGTTCGGTTTTATCAGAGTTAAGTTTGAGGAAGTTGGAGGTGAACCAGAATTTGTTTCTGAGAGGCAGTGGGTGAGGGAGGAAGGTGGAAGAGAGGTGTTGGGTTGCCGATCTACCAGGCTATTGTTAGCTGTTGTTAGCACGCCCTGCGTTGTTGTATGAAGAATGTGATTATCATATGGCAGCATTTTTGTAAATAGAAGTTTAACAATACTATGTATACAGCTGATCTAGAGCGACACACCCCAGTCAGAAGTGCAAATAAATTGATTATTACAGGAGCTAAATAACTGTTTACACTGGGGGCGAGGTTTCACCGAGTTCCCATAGGAAATTACGACTTCGGGGGACGTTCCAGTTGCAGTTTCCTACTTGGAACTTGAAAATTCGTATTCTGACCACAACTGGAACACACCACAAGCCAAAGCGTGTGTTTGTTGTGCTAAATGCAGCTCGGACCTTCCTCAGAACTCTGCATTGATTTACAACTTTAACCCTTTTTTTAACAACTTACAGGATACAAAGCGACGAGGTAATGTAACTCTTTTTAGTTACATAGCGGTAGTTTTTGATGTCTGACAACAAGCAATTTTTGGAAAACATAGTATCGTAGTTTTGTAGTGCTATATATCGCTACTTACAGCCCGGTGCTCGAAGACGTGTCTGAATAATATAAATTTGCTCTAGTTTTAATTGTCTTGTTCCCGAAGTTGAGTATCCAGGCCAGTCCAGCCCTGTACAACCCGACCGCAAAGCTAAGGAATAGCATTTATAGATAACCTATTTTGATGCTATAAAACTCATCTTAAAGTGTGTATTTTGATCAGGCATATATCTAAAAGTGAGACTTTTTTGTAATTACTTAGAAACTCCTCACAGTCCCTTTAAATTTCCCCCAGATGTGGTGAAGTGTGTAACTGGTTGTCTATCTCTCTGTGTGGCCCTGTGATTGGCTCATAACCAGAAAAGAGTGTACCCTGCCTCCTGCACAATGTCAGCTGGGATAAGCTCCACTCCCCAAGGACAGAGAAAGTGATGAATGGATGAAAGACTGGATACATGGTGCCTGGTCTTGAGTTCTCATTTCTTCTTGACATTGAGATCAGGATCAGAATTTGGTGTAAAAAACAGCATGAAAGTGTGGCTCCATCACCTGTAGCAGCAGTTCAGGCTGGTGCTGTTGAAGCATCCACTGAGGCATCGTTCTAAACAGTCTCTCTGATGACTATGTCCATCCCTTAATGACCACAATGTATCCATCATCTAATTGTTATTTCCAAGCAGGATAGTGCGCCACATCAAATCCTCTCAAGTTGGTTTCTTGAACATGAACAAAACCTCATGGCACTCCAGTGGCCTCCACAGTCCCCAGATCTCAATCAAATAGAGTACACTTAAGTGAAGTGATGGAACTAGAGATTCACATGAAGGATGAGCTGCCAACAAATAAGCAGAAACTGCATGATGCTATCATGTCAATAAGAGCCAAATCTCTGAGGAATGTTGAATCTCCGTCACAAAGATTTAAGCTGAAGTTAAAAAGAAGCTTGAATCTGTTAGTAACAGGGTGTACCTAATAAAGTGGCAAGTGCGGGAAGACAGCTTTGTGTAGCAGAATACAGTTAATATGTTTGACAAAGTTGATCAATAATCACTTAAATTAAACAGTAATCACATTGGTTATTGATCTTTGTGTCACAGTGCTTCACTTCTACATGTGGATGTGTTGAGGTCTCTGACTCTTGCTCAGCTGTTCACAGCGAAGTGACAGACCCCCCCACACTAATCTACAGGACTTTCTCACATGGTGGGCGAGCCTCCCTCAGGGACCCCGCTGTGGGGGCAGGGCATAAAGCGCAAAAAGATCTGACCACTACATGACTGACAGCTTCTGGCTGGGTTAATTATATTTCTTGAAAAGGTTCAGGTGGAAGCAGGCGGCTGTAATAACTGTATCATTTCATTTGCTGAGGTTTTTCTCCAGAACTAGGATTACAGCTGCAAAGTTTCATAAACTTTAACATCACATAAAGAGATGCACAGTGCCTTTATCATGATGTCAGCATCAGCAGATATAAACATTTCTATGGACTTCTAAATCTGATTAACTGGCCTTTTAAATGTAAGACAGACGACAGCACTTTCTCAGGTGAAGCGTTAAGAGAGTGGAGTTTACAGCAGAACAAACAGACCTGCCTCGTATCAACTGTTTCTTTATTTTATTCATACTCATTCCTTAAACTTTAAAGTGTGACTTAAGTTTAAGGTGAAGACCAAGGGAGTGAGCCCCCCCTGTATGAACCTAATGTCTGTTTTATCTCACACTCCAACAAGAAGCAGATTTTAAAAATGAAAAAATATGAATGAACAATTAATAGATCATTTCTAAATTCTAATATCAATTATTTATTACATATTATTGTAAAAAGCCCTCTTTATAATGATTCTTAACACATAATAAACATGTTAATAAGATACTGTCAGGATTTAGAACGCAGTAAAATCATAGATATAGGCAAACCTGATATGCAGTTAAGATATATATATATATATATATATATATATATATATATATATATATATATATATATATATATATATATATATATATATATATATATATATATGTATATATATATACACACGCATTATATAAAGCTGCTGTTATGAGGTATTATGACTACTTATTATTTCTTACAGCTTTAATTTAACACAAAATATCTATATTTACACCTTATTACAAATACTATTATTTACATTAGTAATACAAAGCATAACATATAACCAACCATATTGCAAGTGCATTGTAATGTATTTTAAACATGCTTATAATGTGTTTATAATGCATTATAAAGAGGGGTTTCAGAGAGAGTGCTATACCAAAATAACTCTCTCACATATTCTCATTCATTCATTTATGTCTTGCCTGTAAGAATTTCTTTTTAACATGCATCTGTTTTGTCAAAGTGAGATTCAAAAAATCTGTCCCATCTTTACTATTCTAAACACCATTTAAAAAATCGATAAGCAAACAAAAACAGTGTGGTATGTATGACACCTTAAAGTGTCATACATACCACATACAACTATTTGTATTCATTCTTATGAAAACAAATTGATTCATATGTCATAGGAAATTAAATATGTAATAACCACAGAGATGTTCTGAGGAAAATTCACATTTAAACCCAACCTTAAATGGCAGGGGGCTGTACGCCCACGTCCTCATTTCTCGACACTCCATGAAAACTTTCCTCAGAAATGTATTTACTCCGTCACATGCACACACGTTCAGCTGAGCAGAACGTGCTGATCTGTCTTCCTCTTCCCCCTAGAGGCCTGACTCACTCCCAGTGATAGGAAAACAACTGGTCTGAACAAAAGCTTGACCACTTTTGGGCTTGAGAAATATATATTCTTTATGATTTAAGGGTAAATAAAATCACAACAGGTCAACAGACCTAGCTGGGGCGTATTCTGCCCAGCAGTAGCTTTAGGTTTACAATACACCTTTTCATGTCTCTTGACTCTATTGAGTCATTTTCTTGAAAACTAAACCAGCGCTAAAAAAGGCAATGTTGATGCCACCCAAATTCAGGGGTATAAAATACTTACAAAAATATATGGATCCTTATCTTCTCATGATTCCGCCCATAATGTGGGACGAGCTGTTCCACAGGTCTCATATTTAAGGTATTTGATCCGCAGTAGGGGGATGTTTTGGCTCTTTTTACTGAAGGAAGTTTATTCAAATCATAAATCCATAAAAGCTTTGTTCAGAGGAATCAAAAGCCGCACGGTGAATTGATGAAGTTAATCTTGGATCAATGCTTTTCTCAGCTAGGATAAAACTTTGAGCTCAGGGTTTGAAAAGTCAAGTGTTCAGACTTTAAAACTCAGATACTGTAAAGCTCCTGCTAAAACTGAAAGCATATTATATTCTCCTCTCTAAGGTTAACAGTCTGTATTAACGGTTTTTGCAAGCTGTCTAACTGTGTACTTAGGAATAACATCGGCTTTTTTAGAATGCTGATTGTACTTTACCTTAATTCCTCAGGATATAAGGGATATGATTTCCTTTGCAGTTAATAGCTGAAACATTGGACCATCTCATTTGCCTGTATCTTTACATGGCACTATTTATAAGTACAGTACAGGCCAAAAGTTCGGACACACCTTCTCATTCAATGTGTTTTCTTTATTTTCATCACTATTTACATTGTAGATTCTCACTGAATGTATCAAATCTATGAATGAACATGTGTGGAATTATGTACTTAACAAAAAAGTGGAAAATAAATGAAAACATGTTTTATATTCTAGTTTCTTCAAAGTAGCCACCCTTTGCTCTGATTACTACTCTGCAGACATTCTCTTTATGATCTTCAAGAAGCAGTCACCTGAAATGGTTTTCACTTCTCAGATGTGCCTTGCCAGGGTTAATTAATGGAATTTCTTGCCATTTAAATGGGGTTGGGACCATCATTTGTGTTGTTCAGAAGTCAGGCTGATGCACAGTCTATATTACAGCCCTATTAGACACACAAATTAATATTATGGCAAGAACCTATCAGCTAAGTTAAGAGAAATGAGTGGCCATCATTACATCAGTAAGAATCCACAATGTAATGATGAAAATAAAGAAAACGCATTGAATGAGAAGGTGTGTCCAAACTTTTGGCCTGTACTGCATATGTTTATTAATTTTTTAAAACAGAAATAAACATATACAACCAAATAAAAACAAAAAAGGACAGAACATCTCAGCTAATAGATCCACAGTCAGGCTAACAGGTGGAAGACTCAGGATTCACACAAAATATACATAAAATACATACACATCAATATCAATACTGATACAAATCAAAATCAAAATACTCAGCAGCCATTATAGGTACATTTCCAGCTTTTATCTAAACAAACCCCCTTGTGAGAGTGGCAGAGATATCTAGGTCCATAATGTCAGGAAAGGTTCCCATATCTTATAAAATGTTTTCTTCTTGTTGTGTAACCTGCATGTCAGAAAGTCCAGTGATACATATTCACGTATGATCCTTTGCCAATGTGTTTTAGATGGGACTTTGCCTGTTACTCAGCTCAAAAGAATGTATTATCTAGCACAGAATGTCAGCATTTTATAGAGCCTCCCTTTTATTTATCAGAGATGGCGGCAGTTGATCCCTAGAAGCATGCACAATGGGTTACATTCAGCAGAAACAGCTAACATCTTATTCATTTCCTTCCCAAACATGGCACTAGTTAAAATGGCTGAGAAGAATAAAAACTGTTGCCGTATCTATGTTTTGATGATGATTCAATCTGCAGTATGTAAAAAAAGGGTTGATAACTAGTCAAACGAAATGCTAAACCATGTAAATATCTAAAAAACTGTAGTTCTTTATCAAACAGCACTTCAGTAATTATACAACTGACTCGAATGAGTGAGCTGTACCAGAGGTTTAAAGTGAAGCAAAATGTGACCATGCTTTGCTTTCTCATACTAGGGGAATACCCATTTCTGTAGCTGTGATGGTGAATCACACAACGAGGAGTGTGGGAGAGGCAGGAACTGACCGGGATAAAAACTGAAAGTGTCAAAATGTCTGTTTGTTATCTAACATACTGAAGAAAGAGGAACATCACACTCAAATGTATGACAGTGTGTCAGTCATAGAAAGAGGAGAGGACTTATTTTAATCCACAGACTACAAAGCAGCCAGAGCTAGAACTACTGCCTGGTGGTTTATGTCTTTGGGGAATAATTACGGGACAGTGGAAGTACAGCAGCAGGTCAAGAAGAAGAGGGTCAGGAGGTTTTTATGGAAGACTGATTCTAGGTCCTTCATTCATTATTGACCACTGATCCACTCCGGGGTTGTTGGGGACTGGATCCTAACCCAGCTGTCATTGGGCAAGAGGCTGGGGACACCCTGGATTGGTCACCAGTCAATCATAGGGCTGACACAGAGAGACAAAAAACCACTGATGCATCCACTCACAGGGAAATTTTGAGACACCAGCAAATCCAACAGGCACGTGTTTGGTCTATGAGAGAAACTGGAATGCCCAGAGAAATGCACACATGAACAGGAGCTCAGGCAAACAGAAAGTGAACCTTATAAAGTCCTTTCCCTTTGTTCTGCAGGCCTCTCACATTTACGATGTCACACTCTCATCAAGGACAGTCAACAGTAGAGATTGGGGATGACAGCTGATCTGATTTTTTAATATCAGGCCATAAGTGATATGATTCTGATGATTCTGCTTATTGATCTGACTCTTTAACGGCCCTTTATCAAATCCTGTGAATTTTCATTCTGAAAAGTTAGTCCAAACAGGTTGTCAAAAGCAACAAAACAAAATATCCTCCTTATACTCAGTGCTGTGCTAATCAGTTGTATACTTCAATGGTGTTTTCACCCTCTGAACTTTGTACAATAAGTGTTTTGTTAAAAATGGAGACACAGTTTGACTGCTTCAGCCCCCTCTTCTGGCATGATTACATTTTTTATTTCTTTATTTCATTTCCGCTGACTGCATCTGTTGAGAGCCCGATGTTCTTGATTTGCAAGGCAAGCAGAATTAAGTAGTCGGAATTGATAAGGAAGTTGTTAAGCACAAAGACAATTGATATTGGTTCGTTATGGGAATCGTTATCTTTTCTCTACTGGAATTGATTTTCAGTTACCATCCCAAATAAATCTAAGATGTGATCATGATCATAGACTGTAAAAGAAATGGACAAAGCCATGGGACATCAGACCTTTGATTTCGAAGGACCCTTTGCAACACTGTTGATGCCATCTAACAGGTACTGCACATGTCATCTCCACTGACTTAAGCTCAACCTTTAAGGCAGGACTGTTAACCATGACTTAAGGCCATTGACCAACAGCATATCCGCATTTCCAAAACCATAAACCCTCAAAAATACTTAATAAAGGAAAAAAAAGATCACAAAGATGTTTAATAGTTTCAGACTTAAGATGTTTTCTAAACAAGGCTGTAAAGACGCGTATTAATGTCATGAAAACTGTTCTTTTCCCGGCATACAATCATTTGAGAGTCAGGTTACGGCATCCAGCCTCAAGTGGACACTTTGGGTACTACAAGTTCTGTTACTTATGCATCGGCCTCCATTTACAACTACAGAGGTTGCTGCCTGATCAAAACAGTTTGCACAAAATTGACAAAAAAATATGACCTAATTTCACACAGAATATTGCTAAGTATACAACATTCAGTGCTTTTTGTGTGCGTGTGTGTGTGTCAATGCAGCACAACATTTACATCAGGGAGATTTTAGTTTGACTGAAAACCTAAAATTAAATAATTTCTAATAAAGAAAATCAAAAACAACCAACAAGAGGACAAACAAAGCATTGGATCCTGAACTGATAATGGCATCGGGATCGATGAACTCTTTCCCATCCCTAGACCTCTGTTTAAATGTGGGAGCCAGGAACCTCCATATAACTTAAGTAGCTCAGCTGTGATGTTATGTTCACTTCTTTCTGCCTCTTTTTGTTGTTGAGCGTGGCCCAGCTTGCCTTCATGTTTCACTGACTCCATTTCACACTCTGACTCAGTCAAAAGCAAAAAGGATCCCGGGCAACCTACATGATATGAGTGATGAATAATTCTGAAAAACCTGGAAAAAGCACTGCAGCACAGCTTTTTCTTCTGCGGGTCATGTAATAGCCTAACACTTCAACCAGCAATATTCAGAGCAAAAACTCGGGCTCTCTGTTCCACAGGCAGGCTGATACAGACTCTCTAATTTATCATAATCAAAACAAAGAATCAGAATTAATTCAGAGTCCAAAGCAGTGTTATCTGTGAAGAAATTCTTGAGCGTGATGATAGCTTGGGCGCACCTCCTGTAAGTCTAAAAATGGCTGCCTTAAGTAGGGTAAGTTTACTCAACAATACAATGCGTGATTGGTGGACTCCCCCGGGCCTTAAAGTGGGTGATGAGCTGTGTGTTTGTATAACTTGTCTACATAACTTCCGCTAGGAATCCTCGGAAAGAGCCAATAGGTAGGAGTTGGTGAGGAGGTGGTGGGTGGGTGCAGGGGTGCGGTTTCACCAGGAATACCCACTTGCCCAAGAACCCTTTTTCTTTCTCTGTGTGGGTGAGTGCTTCCCTTTGTCGGTTACTCATGCACCTCCCTGTATATCCACCGCTTTTCCCTCCCCCTCTGCGCCGCACACCCTGTAAACCCACACCTACGACAATCAGCACCCACGTCCTTCTAATGCAGCTCTGAGAGCATCATTCTCCCTTTTACTTGCAGTCAGGCTAACAGACGGGGAGAGAGAGCATGACAGATGGTGTTCACAGCTCTATTTCTGAGGCTGGACTTGTACCGCCACAGCCATCCCTCCCTCCCCCCTCGACTATTCCACTCAAGCCAAGTGCTTATGACTGCCTCCTCATCTTCGCCTCGGTAATCAGCCCATTCATTTGCAGGGTTATTGTGAATTAAAAGTCTGTGTCTCACAAGGACCCTCACTATCTACAGGTTAAACTTTTTTTTCTTTAAAGTGAAACAATAAACATTAACCTTATGTGAACAATCAAGTCTTACCTAACTGGGACAATATGCAGGAGGCAGCTCTTGTTTTAACAAAACAAAACAAAAACAGGATTTTTGTGGAATCGGTAGGCATGCCAGAGTTTAAGAAGCTGTGGCACTGCTTTGGATTTGAAGGTCAGTGGGTGCAAAAGCATGTTCGAGCCACACTCAGTGTGTTTACATTCATAGTTAAGACAAGCTATGGTCTTAGCTACAATAGCTATTTAACTGAAGTACTCTCCCTTTCTTACTTTATTGGCATCAGTGACAATTGATCTATTATCAGAGGTGTGTATTTAACTTGGATTGGTGTTGTGGGCTTTATTCTAGTTAATCTGAATATTTCATGTGCTGGTGTTGGTGCCAGATGTGCTCAGGTGGTCAGATGTGCACCTTAAAGTGACAAAAGTGTAAAGATTGGCTGGCTGCTTTCACATTGAGGAGTCTAAATATTTTTTTTGTTTTGTATATCCTCATGTAGGGGTTTGATTTTGATTGTAAGACCATATAGGAACATAAAGTACTCTTAATTTCTTGACAAATAGAGGCTGTGATGAAAGCTAAAATTCATGTAAAGAAAATTAACTTTGTAATGAATCAAGCGTTATTGATAACGGCTTCTCAAATATTAACTTTATTCATTTAATTAAAATAAATCTAGGAGAATACTCTCCTCCCATCCTTTGCAATAATCAATAAAAAAGCCCCAAAAATCTCTAAAAAACAACTTTCAATAAAGATAGTCATACTAAAAACTACAGTATGTTTTTTTTCTTACAACAGGCAAATAAAGGTTATCCAACATGTGAAGGCCCTCACAATGTTTTTTTAGGGAAGTATACTTTTACAGAATGCAGCCTTTGTAGCCTACATGCCACTCAGTCCAAGCTAAATTTAATAAATAAAAATAATAATATTAATAAAAAGAACTGGGTGAGGACTAATTTTAAGTTCTTAAAATTGAAACTAAATGATGGTTCAAAGGATACTGTTACAGTTCTTCAAAAATGATTAAGGCGTCCACAAATGTACCAAATAATTTATCCATGTGACCACTTATCAATCATAAAAGAAAAAAGTAAACTACATGACTGAACCTGTATTAAAATACTTTAAAATAATTATTTACCAAACATTAACAGACTAATTGAAGGACAGACTATATGATTAGTAAATATTTGTTAAATAACTTAAAAGTGATCAAATGATGCATCACGTATTAATAAACGGATAAAACATCTGATGATTAAGCAAGAATAATTATTCATTTAGAATAAGATGTAAATAAAATGTCAATTACAATGATTTAGAAAGCATAATTAAATTGATTTGAAAAAAAAAAAAGCTGCTGCTTTATAAAGTATGATTAAATGTCCTTAAACTTCATTATGATCACTCATGATGTTTTATGTTTGAATCAACTTCTTAAACCCATTTGAACAGGAACTGGTGCATGATGCTGTTTAAAAGTGATTAAACAGTTAAGCTCCTTTAATAACAGCATCTACCATCCTAAATTTTGTGTGGCAATGCTGATTAAAATTACACTGACATGAGGTGTGATGTCAGAGGTCTAGAAAAATGTAAGACAGGAGCCCTTTTCACAGTGCTTTAAGTTAATGCACCACTACAAGGCGCCATCATATTTACACTTTAAGACATTCACATTAATTCTGTAAGGCGAAAATATCTGGGTCTATTCATGCTACATGACTTGGATACCCCAACATACACACTAGATACACTCACACAGTGTGAAAATGTTACGTCTTGAAACGGCAGCGTGAATGAGGGAATATTTACAAATCAATGTAAGTCTCTGCCACTGCTGCTGGCTTCAGATGAGCCAATGTCCTGACCAAAGCTGATCCCCTACATATAAAGTTGCTTATTTTCTCCAAACATATTTATAGTAAAGATGGATTGAACATATCAGGAGGACTGGCTTCACAGCAATAAAAAACCTAAGACAACATCTTAGACCACACTTAAAGGGAGCTCTAAGGTGTGGCATTTCACATATTCTTAAGTGTAGAAGACTTTTTCTCAGTCTGTAGAGGTTCTCTGTGGAGTCAGTCTGCATGGCAGTTGTTTTGTAGCTGGAGTGACTCATGTCACCACAGTCACCTATCATTTATTTTAACAGAATTCATCAGGAAAAGGGGCATTCGTCCCTCACACTGGGCTTCATAGCTGAGGCAACCTAGGTGTGCAGAGACTATACCAGCTGCTGAACAAAGGCATCAGAGCTCAGCCAACATATGGCTTTACCTTTTCAACCGTTATACATTTACTGTCACCTCCCCTGCACGGAGAGGTGCTCTGTTCTCTTCAAAAGCTTCTGTGTGAAGTTTGCAGGTCCAGATTCTCTGTAAAGGTTGATAAAGATGATATAAAAACAAACTTTGGCACAACCAAGTGCTGCATAAACTGGGAAAAATGCCAGCCTTTATTTAGCATAGGGCAACCTTTGGTTCACGGTTGAGCAGCTGGTATGGTATATCGTATGCTATAGTTTAGCACTTATAGCATGTGCAAGGTATGATTGTTTTTCCATTCATTGTCTTATATTCATTCATTCAAATTCAAGTACTAACACTTATGTAGCTACCCCTTGGCTTCAATTCTGCCTGGTTACACATCCAACTAAAACCAACAGGATTTGTTTGTTTGTTTAGGTGGATAAATGGGGGATGGACAGGTGGAGAAATTGGCAGACCAATTGGTGGGTGGATGAATGGATGGATGGCTGGATAGATGAGTAGATGGATATGTGAATGTATGCACAGACTTGTAGGTGAATAGCTGGTTGGTTGGATAAATGGGTGGGTTGATAGAGTATATGGATGGATGAATGATTGAATGAACAGACAGATGGATAAATTGATGGGTAGATTGATAGGTGGATGTATTAATAAGTGTGACAATGATAGATAAATGGATGGATGATGGATACATAAGTGAATGGATGGATGGATACTGATGAATGGATAAAAAGGTCCTTGGGTAGATGAATGAATGGCTGTATGGTTTAAATGATAAATAGCTGGATGAATGGATAAATTCGCCTTCGCTTGTGGTGTGTTCCAGTTGTGGTCAGAATACGAATTTTCAAGTTCCAAGAAGGAAACTGCAACTGGAACATCACCCATAGTCAGAATTTCCTACGGGGAACTCGGTGAAACCTCGCCACCCCTGAGTTGACAATCAAAGATGGATGCCCCCAGTGTGAACAGTTATTTAGCTCCTGTAATAATCAATTTATTTGCACTTCTGACTGGGGTGTGTCGCTCTAGATCAGCTGTATACATAGTATTGTTAGACTTATATTTACAAAAAAGCTGCCATAGTGATAATCACATTCTTCATGTGATATTTGTGAACAACAACACAGGGCGTGCTAACAACAGCTAACAATAGCCTGGTAGATCGGCATGTTTTTTTCAGACTTCAACTGGAGCGGCGATAAGTCGGAGATGATGTCACTCCCATTTCCGAGGTTACTGGAATGCAGCATTACGACAGTCGCCGCGCGTGCTCATGGGTAACAGAGTCTTAATGTCACCAGAAATAGATTCTCCTCATAGCACCTTTAAGAATGATATGAATTAAGATATGAATGAATACATGGTTTGAAAGACAGATGGATGGATGGATAATTTGGTGTGTGGATGGATGGATGGATGGATGGATGAACCAGTGAATGTTCAAAGAGAAGGATGAATGGATGGTGGATGGATGAATGGAGAAATTCCTGGATGGATGGATGCATGTTTGAATGGATGGACAAAAAAGGACAAATGATACAAAGTCTTATCATATTTACCTTGAGTAAAATGAGACATTTATGAATTAAAAATATACATATTTAAGGCATTCCAAATATGAAGCACTCTTAAGATATGGCTTTTACTAACAAGAGAGGAACATGGGGATCCACTGCCTTTATCTTTGACTTGTTACTCCCAAAATCTTATTAAGCCATCCCTGAGACTGGGTTAACATTTGTGTAAAGTTTGAAAGTATATGTGGACTTAAGTCTTGGCCAAATGAGGTAGCATGATATTAACTAATAATAAATCTGTATGTCACTTCAGTAAAATAAATGTAGAACAACTTTGATACTTTGATAGCAAATTTCCAGCTTTATTGTTTTGTGTGATAAAATAAATACCTACTCTTTCTTAATTTTAGAGTAAAACTTAGGAAAGAGATCAAAATCAACCATAAAACAATATTCACCCAGGAGTCCTCGCGGACCCTCTTTGAGTTAAATGGTCTTGTTTCTTGCCTGGTTAGTTGGCAAAGTATCCGAATAGTGATCAGTTGAACTGGATGTATCAGCCTCAGCAGGACAGGGTGAAAAAGAGTGGGGGAGTCGCCGTTGATCTGCTTCAGTGCATCAACAAATTAACCCACTTACCAATAGCCGGCTCGACTAATGGCTTTAGTAAAGAAACTCATTTGTCTTTGGTAATGAACTGAGTTGGAAACACAAACAGTCCAGTTATTAAGTGAACTCCAGCCATCAGTGACATCACCAGACACCCTGTGATGAACCAAACCTACTCTTCATCGGCCGGGCTCATTAGCAAGGAAGCATACTATTACACAAACCACTGGCTTAAGAAACTAGCCGGCTAAACTCATTATTAGACCCATGTATTCAGCTTAATTTGCATACATTACAAATTGAACAAAGTGAGCCGTGCTGGGCTGGTCATCTCATTCATAAAGAGCAGATTGGGCCTAACAGGGCAGAGTAAAGGCCAAAGGGGGAGCGTTTTAATAAGATAATTTCATCCATCCTGGGTGCTGTTTCAGAGCTCATATGTGTGTATTAGTGAGTATGGGTGCTGATGAGTCTGTACTTAACTACTGTTGAGGGAAGCCCAAGCCTGAGTTCCCAAGGTAACAGTCGGTTTGAGTGGGGGCTGGCTGACTCATTTTTTTGAAGGGAATCCTGGAACCTGAACAAGGCTGCCCACTCGCCCCACCCCCAGCTTCATCAGCACAACAAGCAAGCAAACAAGGCGCTGACATGTCCCCGTATAGGACTTCCCACTGACGGGGGTGGCACTGGAAAATCCCAGCCGGAGCTTGCCTACAAGTAGCATCCGTAGGCACACACTCACTCACAGACACACTTGTACAGGAAGGAGGCCTTGTTTCTGCTTGGTTACAGTGGTTTCCGGCGGTACCACCATAAATACATGGAGATAGTAAGCGGATACAAACACATCCAGGCCTGTGGACTATTTTGATGCACATATTTGGAGATTGGGAGGACTTGAGGATACATAAAAAATATAAAGCTTCTCAACAGTGAGTGGTGTGGATCTAAAATAGTTTCTGACGTGTGAAAAGTAACAAAAGACAAATTAATTTTAAACACTTTAGTAATGATGTGGAGGTGGAAGGGAAAACAAAGTAAAAATAGAGAGGCAGGATGAAGGAGGAGTAGGTGGACAAGAGAACGAACCTTTTGCCCACACAATTAATGTAATTATTAAGAAATTAATAAAGATTAACAGGCGTGTAATTGACCACTTAATTAGTTCAAGGTCATCTTTGTTCCTCTGAGTTTGGAGAGGGGGTAATGAATTAAAGCATTTCGGTTATACATGCTCCAATTTATTGTTAACAGTAAAATAACATACACAGTAGATGTAGGTCATTACTTAAAACAAAAAACAAAATTCTACATTTAAGTCATGCCAGTAAATGATTGGTGTTCTGGGCAGGGTTAATATAGATAATACTTTAACTTTTTACTTTTTAGTTCAAACATGTTGGTGACATACATAGGTGAACCTACATCAGCAGTAATATCAACACAACCTTTGAAAGTACTAAAATGTTTCACCTTGTAATTACTGAATGTCTGCATTGAAAATAGAGCACATGGTAAATTATTGGTGATAATTATGATTATGATGAGGTTTTATATGCATACATCTTCTCAATAACCTGGCACACCAATAAACCATTTGATATATTTCACTTGTCCATCTGAGAAACAGCCCATAGAAAGTGTTTGGGAGTGGGCAGAACCTTTCAACAGCATATCGAGCAGATGAGAGGACAGTCTATTTCAATTTTAATGTACTTATTTAAAGGATAGCACCTTGAAAAGGACCATCTCCATTTCAAGGGTGTCCTGACTGGACATATATACAGTACATATATACACACATGTATACATAAAGTTCTTACTCACCATGCAAATACTTGGTCTGCTTCCCTCATACTTAAGTCACTAAAGTCATGTGAAAACTGCTGGAAGCTAAATCTTCAATCTGTGACTGAGTCACAAAACTTAGTTTTGCTCTCTGTTCCTGAAGTAAAAGCTGCTACAGGACAACCTGGATCTTAGAGAGCAGGTGTCCATGAATCACTTTAGAGACAGATTTAAGACACTGGAGGGAAGCAAAGCGGTTTGAAAATGCTCTGACTGATGTTTTTTTGCCCTGAGTCTGAACTGATTGGTTGATACACATATCTGTCTAATTGTTCATGTTTGCTTGGCTTTTTTGAATAAACTAGAAAAGCACTCGAAGAGCGCAGACCTCCGCCAGTGCCACAGTCCTTACTCGTATTACGATTTTCACCATGAATATTAGTCCTTCATTTTTTTCATCTAAATATTAAGTTTCCTTGACCATGAAAACATACCATTAGCAATTGTAGTCATAATGATATCTATTATAGTTCAGTAGTTATTCATGAAAATTGCATTTGCCGTCATGGCGGATCCAGATGGTGATCCGGATCACTCCCAAAATGGAATCATTAGTCAAATCCAGACATTTCCTGAAAATTGCATTGAAATCCATCCAAAACTTTTTGAATTATGTTGCCAACAGAGAAACAAACAAACAAACTGTCAAACAAATAGACACCGGCAATAACATAACCTCCTGGCGGAAGTAATTAGGTTTAAATAAATACGTTAAATTTAGAGAATCACTTCTTTTACAAATTTAACATCCATTTGTTACACAAACAGTCGGATAGAGTGGAAAAGGTCAATTCTTGTACTGTTGAATCCAAATGCTATTGACAAAAAAACTGTACAAATTGGTATCAATACTGTTATTGACGATCATGACTTTGGTACTATCAGGAAAACGAATATCGGCAAAAATCCTTCATGGTGCACCCCTATTCAGGATCCAACTTCAAGTTCCTTGATTAGCAGTGTTTGGGGTATCAATATTCATTCATTTTAAGTCAAGCAATCTATTATCAGTAACTTTTTAATTAAATAAATTATTTACTGAGAAAACAGCCCCCAGTTTCCCTTTTTGCTGCAACAGTAAATTAAGGAAAAGAAAGATTCCAAAAGCATATGTACAGTCTTTTTTAATTACCTGTGATACACATGTTAAGAATGGAAATATCGCCATAATGGGAATTCTTAGACAAACAGACAAGGACAACATCAAATAGAATTTAAGTGTAAAAGGTTCTATTGGGTTTTAGGATACAAGTTGAAGCTAGACATACAGCTTCAACTGTGCTGTTTTGGTAATTGATGTGAAAAAAAGTGTTTAAGGGATTTTACTTTCTGGTGACACGTTTACAGTTTAGCTTATTCAGTCTGTAACTCAGTATCCAAGCAAGTTATTCTTCAAAGTTATTCAACAACCTCAGTAAAATAATTACAAACATTTTTTTTCACAATATTAAGAAATCAAATTCATTTCTTGAAATTCACTGATTGACAACTTACTCAGATATGCCCTTTCAGCTGTTTATTAATGCAAACAGCTAATTAGTTAATCTTACAGCAGGAACTCAATGCATTTAGGCATGTGGACATGATTAAGACAATCTGTTGAAGTTCGACCAAGCATCAGAAAGGGGAAGAAAGGTGATTAAAGTCGGTTAGCTGGTTCAGACTGGTCTACTTGTTTTGGAAATAACTGATCTGGGATTTTTACAAACAATCACTAAAGACATAATGGCCCAAAATAGAGGAAATATCCAGTAAGCAGCAGTTTTCTGGGCAAAAGTTCTCTGTTGATACCAGAGGTCAAAGGAAAATGACCAGAGTTGTTCAAGATGATAGAAAGGCAACAGCTACTCAAATCAAAACTCATTACAACCAGGGTGTACAGATCACCATTTCTGAACAACAAATCTTAAGGCAGATGAGCTACCTCAGCAAAGGACCACAGGGGCCACTCCTATTGGCTGAAAACAGGAAACTGAGGCTACAATTACCACCGGCTTACCAAAATACACACAATACGAAACTGGAAAAATGGTAACTGGTCTGATAAGCCCTAATTTTTTTCTGCAACAATCAGATGGCAGGATCATAATTAAAAAAAAAAAAAAAATGGTTGGACCATGGTTTGAGATCTGATGGCTGTGAAGGCCACTGCAGTAAAATCAGCTTTTCTCAGATTTTAGAGCAAATTGTGTTCTTTGCTTCCAGTTCTGTGATGACCACAGCGGCATACCTTTGCTGTCACAAGTGGCATTTTGGCCAGAGATCTGCTGCTCGCTGGATTCTCCCTCTTTTTGGACCATTCTCTGTAAAGCCCAGAGATGGTTGTGCTTAAAAATCTCACTAGATCAGCACTCCTCATTTCGGTGCTTGGTTCAGTTGTTGTTACGTCTAAAAGCACTGAGTTGCTACCATGAGATTGGTCGGTTAGTTATTTGTGAGATTGAGCAGTTGAAAAGGTGTACCTAATAAAGTAAGAACTAATCCCATTGATATGTGTAACAGCCCAACTCACATATCAGGACACATTAATAAACTTAAAGTTTTACAAGTGCACATTCTGGACTTTCATGATATGTATATAAAACTTAGCAATTACTCCTAACACTAAAAACTGCCTACCAAACAAAGAGTCCATGTGTTGTGAGCTATCCCTGCTGTTAAAAGTCACCATTTGCTGTGCCTCTGTCCTCAGCTTTATCTGTTGATAACTCCACAGTTCATTCAGTGTCTTTAGTCATTAACAACTGAGAGCTGGTACAAAGGGATTTAAGAGGCAGCATTACTGTTTTGAATCACTGGCTGTTTAATTCTTCTATTATAATTGAGGCAGGAGCGAGACAGAGGTTATGGTAACTGCTAGAAACCTGTCCCACTTCACAGAAAGGTTAATGAACCTTACAAGTCCTATGGGAGATGGAGTATGCTGTTAATTTGACAAACGTGGGAAATAAATGCTTTTATGCTTTTATTGACGGTGACCAATAGCGGCCTTTGCTGAAATGAAAGGTTTTAGTCTTCTGGGTGCTTTGCTATGAGGCAAAACAATAATGTGGAATGCATTTGTTGGAAGAAACTAAGTACATAATTGTTCAAACAGCAATTTCAGGCCAAAAAGCATCTTCATTATTAATTCCTACTTTTGGGGGACGTATACTGTGTAAAATGTACAGTAACCTGACGTTATGAAACATCTGCCTTTATTATGAATACATTTGTAGGAAAGAGATTTTTAAAAAGCCGTGTTTTAAAATCTACATATTTTCACAGTCCATTTTATGCACCATTGGTCTGGCTTTCATTTTAACAGGCCATCGAGGGTTTAATATCCTGACAGCCAGAGAGGAATATGTGTAACAGTGTCAGCTCCAACCTGAATTAGCGGATGGGTAAGAGGGATTCACTGCAAAAGGTGGCTCTGATACATGTGTAGAGGACAAAGGTTTTAGGCACAGCACCAACTATGTATACAGTGTGCATGATTAAGAGATTAAATGGATAATCTTCCCATTCTATGAGCCTGACGGAGGAAGGGATCTGGTTTTACAAAGACAGAATTTCACTATAGCTTAAATTGATCCAGCAGTCAGAGTTCAAGCACACATCCAAGTTCATCCGTTTATTTAAACTGAACACTTTTGACAATCTTGGGTATTTATTTTGTTTACAGGATAATCTGATTAAATATTTACTTTTTAGGAGATCTGAAAATCCTTCTAAAAAGGTAAAATTATAGGGCAACTTTGGTATCTACATATATTCAAGTTTGAATAAGTCCTTCCTTTTGGTACTTTGGTTTCTGCTCAATAAAGACACAAAAACTTCCTAATACATCACCACAGTATGTGTATAGTTTACAAGAGTTTTTGCTTGACTGTTTAATACCTATTTGATTGCAAAAAGTATGTTAGAAAATCCTTTAGACTTTTTTTAAACACTATTCCCCTAAGCAAGGGATGATTGTGGAGCCATATAAATGTATATGACATCTAAAATCTAATCAGTTCATGCTTCAGTTAGTCAGGACGTGTGTGCAAAGTTTGACAGATGTCCGTCAGAGCACTCTTGATCAGTTGGGCTGTTACACTCCCTGTCTCTTTTCAAAATCCAGACTTAAAACCCACCTGATCAGGACTGCATGCCCCACTTGACAATCACCCCTCTTCCCCGTACCTGGCATTATCTGTTGTGCTTTGCCATTGTTGAAATTATTATTATTGTCAATTTTATTGTTGCCGTTTTAATCTTGTATGGCGTGCTTGAGTGTCATTAAAGGCGCTTTTAAATAAAGTGCATTATTCAATTATTATTATTATCAGTGGATAACCATGGGTCCAAATGGTTTACGACCCACCTCTTTATTTCGTTAAGAGATTGTAAGAGATTCAAAGACAATTTCCTAAATCCTTCCTAAGAAAATACAACCACCAGCAAGCAGGGGATGATCATGATACAATTGACCCCTTAAAGCTACGGTCTACGATTTGGAAGCTTAGTACATCTTAATAACACCGTTTACGTGCCGTTATGGTCCTATGGTCCAATCTACGCAATATAAAGACTAAAAAGAATGCAAAAAATCCATTCAGTATATCCGCTGCAAAGCAGCATTGGTCCGTGAGTCCATCCAATCCCCTGTCTCCTCTGCTCCGCACCTTCTCGCCCATGGTCTCGCCTTCTCCCCACTACCTTCCTCATGTACCGGTGAGCAGCTAGCAGCACAGCTAGCTGCTGGAGCTAGCTGCTGGAGAGGAGCAGCACCATAACGCTTCTGTTATCCTCCACAACGAAGGATAACGTAAAAGTTTCGAGGAAAAGGCTGAAGTAAGGAAGAAATATGAGCAATACAGGTCCCAACGGAGACTCAGCATTGGAGAATCGTACGGTGGAAAAAGCTGCAGAATGATCTGGGACTGAACACTGCGCCGGCTGCCGAACGGCCAGCGGCTGGTGCAGCACTGGCCGACAGCCGCAGCACCGTGTAAACTGAGCTGGTGAAGACACGCCAAGAAACGTAAATCCTCGCCCACAATCGGCTCTGCTCTGATCAGCTAACAGTGGCGACGCCAGACCCGCTTCGCCGCCGGTCCAATTGAAATGGTGTGTTACAAGGGGGATGACTGTCGTGTTTGTTACTTTCCAGCTATGAGAAATCTCATTGTTGTTGCAGCTGATATTTGCTGCCGGCTTATTGTTCTGCCAGAGGGGGCGTGTTGTTGCGAGGCGACACGAGCTTGGGGGCGGGATCTTGGAACACGGAGGGGAGGGGTGAGTGTGTGTGTGTGTGTGGGGGGTCAGGCTGCGTTTTTCAAACCTGCCTCAACAGCCAAACTGGTTTTCAGATCGTAGACCCTAGCTTTAAAGCCTGTGATACATAGTTTTATGATACCTCTATCTAATCAATATGATCAAAGAAACAGAATTTTCCGGTTACAGTTGTGTTTTCATGTTTTCATGCTTTCACACCTCAAAACATTCTCAAGAAATCACTTTCATGAGCGAGGTAGGTAAGCAAAGGATGACCATGGGTAAAAATGATCTTTGACCAATGAACCACTAGAATCTAATCAGTTGTTGAGTGACTCACAGATGACAGCCGTGTAAAGTTTAAATTCTTTAAGTGAAGAATTTCAACTTTGGGGGAAATATATGACTTCCTGTCCTCTACCTTTGACCTCCTCCTCAAAATCAAATCAGTTAATCGTTGATTTTTGGCAGACATCAGGGTCTGAATTTCACTGCTGCAGTGCAGGAATCTCATACAAAATATCAAATTTGTGCAAATCTCACTCATAATGCTGGAGAATTTTGCATGGAAATAATAGTTTCAAAAGTTAGTGATTATTTTGTAAACCCTGGATGTTAAATAAATGGTGATCTTGCCCTCTAGATTACTTCAACAGGGTGAAAGGAAAATATTTATAAACAGAAATATATAAAAAAAAATTCGACTTTTAAAAAATTCTTATGGTCTTGTTGGGTCACACAAAGGAATTAATGTAAATTTAGAAAAGCGATAATTTCCATTTCATGACAGAATAAAAAACTACTTAAATTATTTTACATTTTTTAAATCATTTTTAAGAGCTTTACATTTACAAACTACTTACATCCTTTTCTGTTTTATTTCCTTTACAGCCTTTTGTCCCTGTTTCGCTTATCATCTTTGCTCCTGTTACTTTTGTCTATTTCCTCTGTTTCTGGCTTTTTATATTTTCTTTTTATGTATCAATGTCATTGTTTACTGTTGATTCCCATTAAATGTATTTTATGTTACTCTGCTTTAAGTTATTTTTTCATCCATTCATCTTATGATGCACTTAAAATCTATTAATAAGTCACTTTTTTGCGCTTTTATTGCATTATCTCTTCTCTGTGTTTGTAGTTGCATTTGTTCTGAATTTTTTACCTAACTCTATAGCACGTTTTGATAATTATCTTGTCTTGTTTTTGCTTTTTGTTTTTGCCTTTTCTTTCCCTTATTGATTCAATGTTTTCATCTTTAATCGCTGGTTCCTGTGGTCTTGCTGGACATTGTACCTGGGTCTGAATTGTTATTCCCTCTTTTTGGGTTGAAGGTTTTCCTAATTCTCCCTGAAGATGTTCCCTTTCATGAACACCCTTAGTCTTCGAGACACCAGAAGCACTAATGCTCTCTCCTCTTAGGTTCTGATTGTGCTTGGGTTAATTATGCCATGTGGTATGCATATCAGGGTTTGATTTGAATTGTTTTTATTGGTTGGTTCCTTCATGCTTAAGCTCTTCTGCTTTGTCCTCTGCGTGTTCCTGTTTCTTAAAGCACTTTGTAAAGCTATGTTTTTGACATTTGCTTTAAAAATTAAACTTCAATCAATATTTTTTTGTTCAATAAAAATCATCAAATCACCCCCTTGGATAATCATGTGTCAGCTCAAAAGACAATTTCTAAATATTTTTTTTCTATTAACCAGAAAATATATATTTTTAATGTAGTCAAAGACATTGCCTGTGTAATATTAATATCTTGTGTCCTCTCAGTGTCAGTCAATATTTAGAAAATTACTTGATTTATGCCTGTAGTCTGTTGTAGTATAAACCACAATATGAAATATGTATCGTTTTAAAGCTGTTCTTTTCTCTTTTTTGCCAGAATAGGAAAAGGCCTTGAGTGAGCGTGCATGGCTGTGTGCAACAATCTTCCATTTAACAACCTCAGGGGACAGGTAGGTTCCCCATCTCTGCGACTATTACTATGGGGGTTGTGGGATAAAAGTTTCAGAACCCCTGCCCTAACCAACGTGCTGTCTATCCACAGCCTGAGGTCTCTGTTCCAGTGGAAACTTGGTTATAGGAATAGACAGTTGTCTGGCAAGAGATGAATTCAAAAGTTACCCGCAGCCCCAGAGTTCACCAGTGCTTCTGGCCAAAGAGTGTTTCTACTACGATGCAGGAAGATGCAGAAGGTTGTTTGGACCTGGAGAGGAAAGGGTTGCTGTGTTTGAAGACTCCTTATTCTCTCGCAGTTGCTGGCAACTCCGACTCCTCAAATGAATGTGTCCCTTCTCTGCAGGTTAGGAGCACTTGGCGTTAAAGCAGATGAAGCTGCCAAGTCTGCTTAGGCCTTGTTCTTAGAGGTGATGATTTGGGCAAAGTGTGTCTTGCAGTGTTTCCAGCGGCACTTTATTAGTTAAGGTTGTTACCTTCACAACACGCTCCTCTCACCTTAACAACAGTTGGGGAGGAAAGGGGGTGGGCTTAAAAACCCTTCTCTGCCTCTGTGTGATATACAAAAGCTGCATCTGATGGTTGGATCAATCAATCAATATTTATTCATTTATTCATATAGCGCCAAATCAAATGGTAACACGATACACTTCATTGAGTAAGCCCATCCAACTGCCTGTTCACAAAAATCAGCCAAAAAAATAGTTGCATGCATGTAGACATTAAGCTTCAAATAAGAAGAAAATTTCATATTTTTGAAACTATTTGATACCAGAAAACATTTTATTCAATCATTTTGAATCTTACAGCCCAGGGCTTCTTATTAAGATACACACAACTAATTATTAGTAACTGCTAAGCAACTATTAATACTGTTTCGCAGTTTTTAGTTCATGTTCTTGTATTTTTCTCCTTTATTTTAACTCAACAATGGTTGTAATAACTGTCCTGAGCTTTACCATTAACAGCATCAGGGAAAAATCTATTGAACTAAGAATTTATGACAAACAATGTGATGATGTACTAAACAGACATTTAGGAATTTATAACCAATGTGTAATCATATGGTCAGTTATTTTTTCTGGACCTACATTTTCATTATGTAGGTTGTTAAAGGAGACATATCTTGCTTGTTTCTCCTTTTCACTATGCCAGACTAGGATGCCTGTAAAGCATTTCTGCCCTCAGTACAAGTCATTTAGTTCCTTCATTGCCCCACAATAGCGTTCTCAAAATCCTCATTTTAGGCCATTAACAAGCTCTCGTTGAAACACGAGGATCTGAGGATGACCTACAATTACCTTGCAACGTCACAGCCCTTTGTGCTCTGATTGGTCAGTTCTATCGGGGGTAGAGCCAGCTTGTCCTTCTTCTTCTACTGTATTTTCCAGCAGGCTCAAAGCAGCGACCGCGTATTGAGTCCCCCTACAGGCCAGAGCTGGTAATGAGTGACTGTGAGCTAGGGATCTATAAACTGTTGCTGGACGAATGTGTTCCTCGGTGACGGTTTTGTGGCTAACGGACATCACAGAGGAGGAAGTGTTTCATCAGATTACTCCAATAAAAAGAAAGGTACCTCGTGTCGTCACGACGATTTAAGTCTCTCGGACATCTCGCAATGACCTATTTTCAGAGGCATCAAATCTTGTTCTAGGATATCAGAAAAAATACAATATCTCATTTTTTGAAAATTAAGGGGGTGTATGGTCTTGTTTTCAAATTTTTTATATGTAAGTATTAAATCATGCATCAGCATGATATGTCTCCTTCAATAGAATAAAATAAAATATCTTAAATGGTAAAAATGACCCGATAAGGTTCAAAATGAGCATCAGGCTAAAGCAGCACAGCTCTTGGTGCTTCTTGTATGTGCCACTCGCCTGGTGTCACAAGCACAGCTACTGAAACTCATCTTCCCTCTCTGCTGCCCTGTCCTTTAGCCAAAGAAACAGATGTTACAGGCAAGAGAACAAGACTGGAGACAAGTTAAACATAAATAGCTTTCTGTTAACTATAACTCATATTCCTGCAGGAATCTGAATTAAAGTATTGATCAAAGAATTTGTTAAAACAAAAAAAAGCCCTGTAGTTGACAAATGCATTGGTATGTCGTTAATGTTTAAACCCCACAGCTGTAGACATTGCATGTTGTACTGTTGGGAATACATTATGCAAAATTAGTGGTGCCCAGAGCTCAAGCCTGGTATTTCTGACACCCTTAGCTGAGTTATTCTCAAAATTATGGAAAACTACAATTCCAATCCTGCAGTGTTAGAATATCCTTTAAAAAATTCTGGATCTATTTGGATCACAGTCAAAATAATCACTTCTTCCCTGTGTCATGACCGTCATTCCCCGAAAAGCTTATCCAATCCATTAAAATAATTTTGAGATATCATGCTCACAGGCAAAAGCCAACAAACAGAAAACCGCTGGCAAAAGCCAACACCTCCTTAATGGTAGTATCTAAGCCTCCTTTTGACCACTGCGTCTCCTGCCTGCTAAGATTACTTCCTTGACCTGTGTGTTGTCAGTCATGCTGACTTCCTCAGGAACATAACATTTCTGTTTTACATTGCAAACAGAGCAATGTGGAAGGCACTTATGAGGATTTAATGAAAAAGAGGTGTACAAAGTAATTTTGCTTTCATGAAAAGATGCAGGATCAATTTGAAACTGACCATTTCTGAAGACTTTATTTCCACCAGTGGCCCAACAAGGGCTTGTTTTCAATTTCAGCACACTAAAAATATATACGATCTCCTAAAGAGCTCCAAGGGAAATGATTTCTTCATTGATAAAAAACCCATTGGTCTCTTCCCTCCAGTCGTCCACGTTGCTGTCCAGCTCATCAGTGTCCTAAATATAATATATACTACTGTAATTAGCAGCTATAAGCATAACAGATACCCTATGCTGTATACTTTGAACACATTTCATTGTGCTTCTATGAATCAAACCTCATTCAAACTTTCATTCTTGGTGATCTGCAGGCAGAAGCAAACCCTAAACTAAGACCCTATTTAAAACTGATGGGGTATGGATTGTGAATTGATTAACATCCCCGATCTAAAGCATGAGAGCAAATGCTATGCATGCCTACAATGATGTGGACATGGTTCTCGACTGAAACCCGTTCCTGATTCCCTACCCTGGTCAAGAACATGCACAAAACACAACAAGTCAGCTACAAACTCAGCTGGTGATTTTCCTGTGAGGACGCCTTCTTGGATATTAAGTAGCAGTAGTTGGATCATTAAGAAGTTTTCATTTGAGTCGAACCATTATATAAAGCAATCACATTAGAAAATGTAAGTAAATTACTCTTTTTTTATTCAAATCTCAAAAGGTCACATAATCAGTTCATATGTAAATCAGAGATCTTTCATTCACACAGCCGCTTCGATCATTACAGCACGATGACCTATATATACTAACATTTCTAATCAGCCTCCTACTGTGGAGTTTTCTAACTTGTAAACCAGAGTCCTGCCCGAGCAAAGAAAGCTCAGACTGTCCTAACCTTATAGACCGGTCCAAAATATCTCTGTGAAACTGGCCCTGGTCTTGGTCTTTTTCATACCCCCTCTCTTCGGAGCCAACTCGCTTGCTCTGTTTTCCACTCTCTCTTTCTCCCAGCAATACCATGGGCACTGTTTCCTGTGCCTGCATGCACAATGTTTGCCAGAGGAGCGCACAAGAATCCGAGCTCCACAATCCCTCTTAACCTTTGACCTTGGCTTATTGTTACCTGTGAGCAGCGCTGTGGCAAACACGCTGTACAAGTACTGTACAGCCCTGCAAGCTGTTTGTGTTCTGCAAGTATGGAGGGCAGGGGAGGAGGGAAGGAAGAGAGGGAGCTATTTAATCCCCCCCAAAGGAACTCCCCTCTCAACCCGTATCGTGAACTCACAGGCAAATCGCGTTGCTCGAAGGCACACCACACACACACTGCTGTCTTTTTAATTTCATCAGCTGAAAGAAATCTATACAGTGCTTTGGAATCCAACTGAGCAGCGGAGAGAAGTGAACTATACAGCACCCTGGAATGTAAACAGGTTTCTCACAAACTGTAGCATAAAAATACATCATTGTAACAAAGCTCTTGGCTATGATAATGGTCAATAGTACAGATCAGAGGTCTTAGTAGATTTTATAGTTGTTAGTCCTACAGCATATCAATAAGCACAAGTTGAACAAATCCAAAGAACAATCCAGAAGAAATGCGGCAATCACACACAAATTATTCAAGGATGGATGGATGAAATATTGGCTTTCACTGAATGCGTTGTATTGATGGAGCCTCTTTGCTACACATTATGAAAATAATTATCTTCAGAGAATATGAGGAATGCTGTCATTAATCCCAATTCAGCTTAATGCTCATTCTAGGGACAGAAATGGTCCTTAATCTGCTTAGAATGGACACAGTTTATGCACAATCTCTTTGTGTTAAGTCTTTAAGAAAACTGGTAAAAATAGGAATAATTGTGGTTCAACATTCATGAAATTAAGCAACACTAAAGATTGTGCTTACCAGCAATATTTGAACATAATTTCCTGCTCTATCTAACAGTTATGTCAAACTGTACGAGAGCATCATTTAAAATTGACGTTCAGTAGTGAGTATTATCAGCACACTTTTTCAGTGTTGTGGAAAAAGGATGATAGCTGGAGTATAGTAAAACAACAGTACCAAAAGAACTGTTAAGTATAAAATAACATGAAATTAAAACAATCTAATGCAACTGTAGAGAAGCAATTTACCAATATATATGAAATTAGATATCAAAATGATCACTAAAAATACATTTCTATGTTGTCTTTATCGTATTAGTGCACAAGCACATTGTAATTGACCAAATAAATGAGTTATATCATAGTTATTTATGTGCATTAAAATTGCCCTGATGAATATTACATTACTAACCTAACACAAACATTTGAATATTTCTGGGGCGAATTTAGATGCACCTTTCCATTTGAGTCAGAGTTTTATGAATAAATACTTTCTGAAAATTACTGCTATGCAGGATTCAAAATGGACTCAACAACAAGTAACAAAGACCCAGTGATCGTTTAAATAAAAAGACACTTTTTCATTCAATTAATCTTTATTTCTACAGAACTAAATCATTTAAAATCCCACATTAGAGCAGACCTAAGACATACTCATCAGACTCACATACAGTATATATGCATCCACACAAACAATGGATGCCTGATTCCTTTTTTTAAGCTAACCTTTATTTAACCAGATAAAAAAAAACAAACAATAGGGCTGGGTATTTTCCAGCAACTTTTGTTTTTATTAAAAGAAGAAAAAGAAGCATGAGTTTTAAATAATTCTTCAACTCAAGAACTTTAATTCAGGTCCCCAAAGATAGCAGACTTGAGTTGAAATTTGAAACGTGTTTTATCATGTAGCTTGGCTTCTACTTTGAACTGTGCCATTGTTAATATTACCCAAAGTGTATTTACAACAACTGTTCAAACACTGAGGCCGTATCAATTCAGTAGAACCCGTTTCGATACACATATCCCCAAGAAGTGCATGACGATATTTTGCCGTATCGATATTTTGAGCACAGGCCTACAAAACAATGAGGTCATGATTTCTTTCACAAGGGTGATCTGGCCAAAAAATCAGCAGCACACATGATGAAAAAACGGAACTGAAAGGTGACAATATGCAGTAAGTTGAAATACACTTTTTTGTGCGTGCATGGTGTCTTATAGTAAAGTGAGAGTCTTTAACTTAGATAATGATTTAGAAACACGGGCACTGTTCAGTGGTCTCATCAGCATGGAGCAAAAGGCTCCAAGTTAATTTGTCTTCATATTTTTCCTTACTGACTTGAAATTTCATGAGGCTTGTCTCTCGAATGTGACATCTCGTTTTCAAGAGGGTCCTCATGTCTTGGTTGTAAAGGTATTTTTCTTTTGGAGGTATAACCATTAACAACCATGGAAAGACAGATTGTTCTTACATCAACATTAACAACTGTAATACGTCTGTGTAGATTCTTATTCATCTAGGTCATGATTATCTTGAAGATTCAAAATCGAGGCAACTGGACAGTGTTAAGTCCAGCTGCCTTGTTTTTGAATCTTCAAGATAAAAACTATAATGATTATAGAGATCAGAGGACAGATGTTCGTTAATATAGCAGCATCAAGTTAAGCTGCAATTAAATTGGGTTAAATGTATTAAAAATCTAGACTTTATGTTAAATGTCTTCATTTCTGCAGATGTTTGATGTAGGATAAAGCACTTGGAGTCAAGCAAGTCCAGCGCCACAGGGCATTCATGATGGTTGTCAAGCCTACACAAATATATGTGTGAGGTTTGCAGGAACTACCGTGTATTTAAGTTTGTTGATCCCTCTAATTGTAATATGAACTGTAACAATGATGGAATGTAATTTTAACAGTCTTCACAGTGCCGCTGCAACACTAGCCTCCGCCATATAAACTAATTTAATAACTTTATTTAAATAGCACTTATTATCACAATATGTATTATCCGTCTATTTGTTCTGTCCATGGTCAATAAAAGGTGGTGTTGAGTAAAAATACTATCATGCAGTCTGGGTTTGAATGTTTTGACTGTGATGTAAAAGTCAACAACAAGGGCTTCCATTGGTCAGATGCTCGCCAACTTTTGAGAATTTTTTTCTTGATAAGAAAAAATATAAATAATGCAAGTTGTGTGTAAGCTTAATGGCTATAGGTTTGAAAAACAGTATGCAAATTACACATATGACAAAACAATCACATCTACCATGAGCTGGCTTAATTCTGCTATTTATTTACTTTCCCTCTGAAATGGGGTAAAAATATAAAAGTGTATTCCTTGTTGATGTCCTCATTTTAAAAGTATTAAATTCGGCTTGTTTCAGTTGCTTGAAAATCAAAACACAGCAAGTACAAAGTCATGGTTATGCAAAAGGGAAAAGTTTTCCGGGGCCTAAGAGTGATCCAGCCACTGAGTCCTCAGTGTTCGCCTATGCATTGCCATTTGAGGACCAGAAACACTGTTATGCTACGGCCACACCGGATGCGAATTCGCAAAGACGCACATTGAGATTTCATACAAAGTCAATGCAAAGACGCGTTTGGACACAGATTTGCCCCAGGCAGCGCGTTGGACGCGTTTGGCGCTTCGCGTTTGGTGCGGTGCATATGGAGCGTCCGGCGCGTTTGGGGCGTCAAATGCCTCTACGCTCGAGTTGAAAATATTGAACTTTTGACGCAGCGTGATGAGCGTTTTGATTAGCGTGACGCTGTGCTGCGGCAGCCAATCAGGGATGACATTCCCCCCCCGACGTCATTGATTTGATGACGTGTGATGCTCGGGCCACCTGCTCTGGCTAAAACCCTTCTGAAAGATGGAGGAGAGGTTGATCTGCACTGTTTTCCATCATCCTGAGCTATACGATTCAGAATAAAAAGGAGCAGGCTTGGGTGAAAGGCGCTGAGGAGACAGGTTTTGAAGGTAAGTTCTGTAAATATTCGTTTCCGGCTGGATTTGCCTGCACGGGTCATCACTGACTCCAACTGGCTCCGGCTCTCTACTCTGCCTGCGCAGTGACGCGCGTCAGCGTGTCGCCCCTCAGCTTGTCAAAATGGTCCAGCATCCAGCCTCGGGCGTTATGCGCGGCGCGTCACAGGCACTACGCGCATTTAAATTCACCAATTTGCGTCCGGTGTGGCCGTAGCATTAGGATGGCAGCAAATAGGACATTAAAACCAGGCCAAGGGGTAAATGTTGGTAAGAGGACACAGGCAGCAGTGCTTTTGATCCAGTGCATGAGGTTAATTTATACTGAATCATTTTAAAGGGCCCCCACTGGGTTTTTCAGGAGCCTAGCAATTTCTTTATTGGGCCCTTGTTATTGTTAACTTCTGCTTTTCATAAAGCAGGTGAAGCATGTTGTCCTTCCAGAGAAACCCTGTGTGTCTGATAGTCATGCAGAAGCTTAAATTATAGTATTGTGACAGACTGCACCGTGGAGAGCTCATCTGTTTTGATTTCCTTCTTTTTAACTCAGTGCTCAGACGCTATTTGAAATGTACAGTTCCTCCTACAAAAATACTCAAGCAGACATACAGACCTTAAAGCCTACTCAAAAAAGAACAAGTAAAAAGCTACAGTAACCTGCCTGAACGTAATTAGCAACTATCCAGCCCTGATCATAAAGCTGTAGCTGTCATGCTCTGCTGTGGTTTCTAACTTCATACTTATCATAACTTTAGGAATACAAACAATCATAATCAGAATGTAGAGTTAGACAGGCCACCGTTATGTGCCAACTTTGCATTCATAGCTGTCACACTTAATTACCGTGCCAAAATACAAGAAAATAGATTGGCTGCAGGAGGCCTTTTGTGAAGTCTTTGTTTTTTTTGTACAATTAACTGGCACGCACACTATATACTTAAGTAAGGACTATTTTAGGTGAGCATAATTGTTGGTGAGTTGTTTTTATCAGCATGCCTCACTCCCCTTCACCGTACCCTATCAGGAGACACCCCTGGGAGGAAGCATTTCCCACAGCCGCGGCCTGGGCGACCCCCCACTAACCCTGACATTTGTTCATTTCCCCGCCCATCCCTCCCTCTCTCTTTCGACTTCTGGCTTTGGCGCCCACTTTACTCCCCTCCCCACCACCACGACCCTCCCTCCATGTCCACGTCAGTCAAAATTGACCACTTTACAGAAGGAAACAGGTAGGCCGACTCCGGCAAGGGCCCCCCCACCTGCACCCTGAGACGCACGAATCTGCACGCAGGGCCGACTGCCAGAGATCCTGCTTTACTGACTGAAGTGGAGGGGAGGGGGGGCTGAGGGGGGGTATGACAAAGACGACAGCTTGTGTGGGGGAACATTGTCTGCGGCTGCGACTAGAAATCTTTTCAGGAAAAACAGGATTTTATACACAATGGTCGTGGGTGTGAAGAAAGGGGGCACATATTAAAAGAAGCGCCTTTATGCGTGCACAGCTACTGGTTTTTAAAACTGCATTTGCATGGAGAAGGTCCAATCTGTTCCTTTTTTTCTACCCCTACAAGGCTATAAAGTGTGACAGACTGGATCAAAGAGGGCTTTCCAGGTTGTCCTTATTTTCTTAGAGAGTAATGGTGATATTTCTAGGACTGTGTGCAGGGAAGGAATTAATGTAACACACTGACTGACACACATCCTTAAATTAAATCAACCTTAAAGAGATGCGATGTGGTATTTATCCTCCCTCCAGCCTAAATTCTCATCAATAAGAATCAAGCCACATGTGAAAACTATAATTTATGGATGATTATTCCCTCACAGCCCGAACAGCATCCACAGCTTCTGTTGAGATTCACGTTCTTCATGCGCTGAAACCTCCTCAATCATCTCACCACAGCAACCACGGCAGCGAGGTCAGTTGTTATAGAGATAGCAAGAGGCTCGCTGGGTTATCAGCTACAGTGCTGTGTATATGTGTGTGTGTGCTCGCGAGTGAGTGTAAGTGTGTGTTTGTTGTATGTGGACGGGGGATGGAGCTGACAATTGAGCGGAGGATTCTTATGTAATTCTCCCTTTAGGTGGCGGAGAACAGTGAGAGCAGCAGCCCACACTGAAGAAGAACCTGTTTGTTAATAAGCAGCATGTAAGATCAGATCAATAGTGTTGATGCGGGACGTTTGAACACAAAAACAAGGGGATCCTGACGCACCACAGTGAGAGAGACATGTTGACCGTGACAACAAAAAAGCAGGTATGATGTGGGCATGACTTTCAGGAAATTGGTGACTCAAAGAGCCCATGCTTTGTTTCAACTTAAGTCCATATATTTGATTTTGATGAAGCTAGGATATGTTTAGAGTCACTAAGGTAAAAAAAATAAAAATCACATACTGAGTACTCCTGATCCAGCTGTATTCTCAGCCCTGTTTGGGCTCCTACCTCTCTCAGGCCCCTTCCCTATGTGAACCCAGTCTGCTCTGATTAGTTGACTAGTCTACTTTTAGGTGATTGGTCAACTCATTGTTCTTCAGTGCATGTTGTCAATAACTCCCCATTCATTCTATTGTCTCTACTCTGCTTTGAACTTAGTGCTCCAAGTCAGTGGACTTAATGTACAACAGGGGGAGCCGTTATTAGTGCTGTTAAGAGGGTGAGAGGAAGAAGTCCTGATGCCAAGGACTTAAGTCGTGTCCTCCAAGTGCTCTATCACATGAAGGATAAACCTACTAATTTGTTCATGGTGTAAGTAAGAAATCAGAGATCAGCACTTGTAGTTGTTCCAAGGAAGTGGCATCAACATATCTCTATCTGAAAGTGTAATGCCTTTAACAGAATAGAATAGAAAAGGACAGAATACAATAAAAGGTCAACTTTAACATCATGCTAAATTTTGTATGACTGTAGAGTGCAAAGAAAAAATGCAGTCAAAAACCTAAGATACTGTCCTAACACAATCTGAAACATTTTAAATCATAAAACAGTCTCAAAAATCCCATAATTTCACAATTAAAAGTACAATTACGCTCTTTCAAAAAAAATTGAACTTGCTGTGTGTACCCTAGATTATCAAAATTTTGAAATGTTGGTGCTTTCCCCTAACACACTTGGTCTGAACCAAACAAACTCTGGTTCCCTTTGTAAAAAGTCTAGTTTATTTGGGATGATGCAAAAGCTCACAGGAACTCTGGTCCACCGAAAACTGTGCATCTTGGTTTGCTTCCAAGCAGACCAGAGTTTGGTTTGCTGTATCAAACAAGGGTACATCATGGCTTGAATTTGGCTGAATATCACAACAGAAAAGCTAACACAGCTTTCATTGACAATACAAAGCAGAGTGCAGCTAACATTAGAATCGCCAGTCTCTGGTCCTCGACAGGTTAACATCTACCAACCCATGCAAAATACGTTCAGACATCGCTCAAGTCAATATGTAAGTGCCATCCAGTGTATTCTAAATGCAGTTTTATCTTTATTTTATTGCACAAAAAACTTGCTACAAAATAATGTCTCCACTCAGAGTATTGTCGGGTATTTTCGGCTCAAATTGCAACAATGGGCCGGATGGCATGAACAAGGAATGCAGCTACAGTTCCAACTAGTGGCAGGAGGCTAGATTACATACCGAGAAAACCAAACCAACAGAAAAATAGAACAATGTTGAAATTTCACCCAAGAGCCAAACCAAGTCCAAGTTAAGGTGTGAAAGCTACCTTAGAATGATTCCAGTAAAAACTGAAGAATGTCAAACATCTTTTTCAAACCCCATCCTTCATACCTAATGTTTGTGGTCACTACAGAAATGAAGGTGTGTGCCTGGCAACCTTTTAAATGCACTAAGTTGGAAGCACTCTGGCTCTGAAACTAAATTGATACATTTGATCAAATTGTCTTTTAAACAGTCTCCTCTTTTGGGAGAGTTTTTAGTTAAAATTACTTTTAGTTAAGTAATTACCTGTTTTTGAAAGATTCAATACCTTCATCAAAACAACAGAGATGGTATCGGTTTTAAACTAACAGGTAAAAAAAAAAGTGTGAAAGTACTCTACTGTGATTTAGTAGCTTTCACTCCATCTGGCTACAACGATTCGCTGGCTATTTTTTTTCAATGACATACAGGCTAATTTACATCTGCACTTGAATTTCAACTCCAAATTAGCAAAATTCATCAACAGATCCTCTGAAACATTTCTTTAAGTGCAACAAATCAAAGCATGCATACAGTATTTACTTAGATGTACCCATATAAGTACATGACCTCAGATGAGTCCAAACTCCAATAACACACCAGAAGAGCTAACAATGTCAAAACACAAAAAGTTCTGCAAACAAACACTTGGACTCTTTTATTTAAGAAGAGTCTGGTGAGGTTTGGAAACAGAATGACTTCCACCAGCTGAACTTCATGTAGGAGCACCTCTGACATTTGCCTGGCTGTAGCTGACAGCAGGATGAGCACTGCTCTAAATGTTAAGCACCTCCAGCTGGGCCTCCATGTTAAGGGCTATTGTTGACTTGTACCAAGGGAGGTTTTAGATAATTTTGGGAAAAAAAGTAAAAAAAGATGACTGACCTGCATGCTAGCTGTAGCTAGGGATGTGGGTTGATAAGATTTTACTAGTACCAATACTATTATCATGCCATCAGTCCATTACTGTCTGATTTCCTTACAACTTGAGGTGGATTTTCAGTTTGGGAAACAGGATGCCCACACTGAACCACAGTCTTTAGCATCAAAGAGCCAATATTGTGCTTTTTTAAACACCCTTGTGCAACATGTCTCTTCCTACTATAGGGTACTTCTATGCACAGTAACTTATCCAGTTAACCCTATAAAGCCAATTGTATCATATTTGATACATACTTTTATAATACCTCTATCTACTCAATATAATCAACAAATTACAAAGAAAATATCTGAATACAATCAGATAAATGATAAAAATGTCCCCAAATGGATTATCAGTTGCCAAAAACACCTAATGTATCAAATGAGATACGAAAAATCTATGTGTTGAATTTTATGGACATTTTGATTTTAATGGATTTTAGCAGAAAATGAAACAAACAATTCAGCTGCAAAAAAATTGAATTTTCTGGCTATAATCTATGGTCTTGGGCCTTAAAGGGTTAATTTCATGGAGGTAAGTTTTGCATAACATTGAGCATGGCTCAAATGACTATGAGCCTTTGCACGGTAGGCGAACCATTTTCACTCCACCTCTCCGTCTGTTAAAAGGTTGACTTAAAGTCAGTTTGGGACACTACGGAAAGGGTTTCCAATTTTTTTTCACTAAGGGTAGAAAATGTAAAATTGTGAGGGGCACTTTAATGCACTTTAAGTGGATTAGTGTTGGATATGATAGCCTTAATTACTAAAAGTGCTTAAAATTTGTAATAAATGGCTTGACACTGCAAACAGTCAATCACTGTAAGAGATTCTGGGATGGTCTACCCAATTTCAAAGGGTTCTTCTCAGCTCTGGCTACCATAGGACAGGCCAGTTTTAGAATGGTCACTTAAAGCTCATTTGCTGCTGTCAGGGTACAATCAGACTCAAAACAAGAGCAAACTGAACAAAACTGCCAACATTTATAGAAGATTTGCAATATATTCTTTGTGTATTAGACCTTCAAACAGAGATAACAGTAAAGCAAATGAAATAAATTCATGCTGCTTTTAAACATGTAATCTGTTCATATTTTTTTTTTATCAGTCAGGCAGAAAGATCTAGCCTGAGCTAAATTTCTTGTATTTTCTGGAACTTGCTGCAGGGCCAAACCAAATGTGGGCTGCAGGACATGGTTTGGATACCCCTGCTCACAGGGGGTTCACAGGTTTTCTGTGTCCACACACAAACACACAATATTCCTGATATCTAATGCTTTGCTGCAGATACAAATGTTTCAGTATGCTGCTGGCCTTACTTGGAATCACAAAAACATAGACACGACATGTTTGGTTGCTAGCACCAAATAGTGAGACATTATGGGAGGCATACCAAACCCTGTCTTCACCTTTTAATCATGTAAGTGTGTCCCAGTGCTCCTTATAAAATTACCTCTCCCTCCTAAAGGGTTGTGCAGTCTGCAAGGTATCTATGGTGGTGCGTGAATAACTTTGGGAGGTTATAACGATGGCTCCTTTTGAAATCATTAGAATCCCAAACTCTGGACAAACCATCAGAGCTTATGTTTTCAGCTATGAGCGTAACCAAAAGCAAAGGACAGGATTTTACTAAATTACTTCATATGATCTGAAGATACTCCAGATATCAAAACATGTGTAAAATACTAAAAACTGTGTTTCCCATAAAAGTTCGCCTTCAATCTCACTTTCATATATGTCCACGATGACCGCTTCTTTGAGCCCTTCACTGTCACTCATGTAGATTGCCCCTCACATTTGCGTGTCATATTCATTTCACAAAGCATGCAAAGCAAAGTTCAAGGCATTGATGAGGGAATCGTTAAGCATAAAAGAAAATAATATCAGTGGTTGTAGCTAGTTGGTTCATTGCTGGAGCCAAGTCTCGATTCCCAGCCCTACAAATGACAAGTTGAATGATAGAAATCAGACAGCTTTGCAGCTCTGAGCATTTTGGCAATCAAACATAAACTGCATGTCCTCCCTGGTTTAAAAATAGGTTGCTTGCTCCAAATTTCACCATGTCGGTACATTTGTCTTGCTTTCTCCCTGGCTCTCTTTTTTGCATAAATTCTGTTCAACATCCTGGTCGGAGCTCGGCCTGTGGACTGAGGAGAATGCACAGGAGACCAAGGCCAGTTTGAATTCGACTGAGGAGTCTCCTAAGGATGTGTGGAAATATCCAACCCAGCAGTTAAATCTGGATGACAAATAGCTAACAGCAGCTCCACAAGAATGTTAAAATGATTTTACATTTTGATCAACATAGGCAGGAAATTGTGTTCAAAAGCTATGTTAAAAGCGTTAGACAGCTGCCAGCTTCTGGTAACCACTGATATTCTCTGCCCCAGTACCTTCAGGTCTTGATGTAGACACGGGATTTTGAGGTCATAGGAAGAGCACAGGGTTTGACAGTATTTTGATCAAAAATAGGCTATTTTTAAACTTATACATTGCTATAAAACCAACCTCTTTTAAGGAATAGAGAGGCTCTTCTAAACTTAAATGGATCATCTTCTCATATTGTAACAGTTAATTTGTGTTAGAGACACAAATGAGAACACATTTAATTTTTAATAAAGAATACTGTTGATTTTAAAATGAAGATATTCGGTGATAACTGTTACCCACTATGGTACATTTATACCTTCCATCAACATTACAGCTGTTGTGTGAGACACATATGAGCGATATGTGTGGCTGATATATGTAAATATGAGCAGTTGTCTTATTTGGTGATACAGATAATTCACTTTTAAGCTGTTAGCTGCTGATACCAATATCATGCTGATAACATTGTGCATCCATAGAGATGGATTTTATAGATCCCATGTCCTAGTGTGTTCGACCATTTACATCATGTCTTGGGTGTCTGTCAAATAAGGGTTTTGATAAAGTGGAAAAAAAAGAGAAAAATGCAGTCTTGGCAGCTCAGTGGCTCATTTTCCCTCTCCTTTGGAAAAGTACAGATCTGAGGTCTGAGGAGTCGGAGGGCTATGATAATGAGCTCTGCACTGACTGGCTGCCCCTTGATAGGCAGGTAGAGCACATTTCTCAGTGGCCCCATTTACAGGAGTCAAAAAATCCTATTTACAATCAGATTGAAAGGTCAATCAGATTAGAAATGTCTCATGTAAACATCTTGACCAATCTGATTCACCCAGATCTGATTGTATTTTGGATCGGATTGTAAGAGGTAGTCTAAGCCGATTGATGATCCGCTCCATGCTTCATGTAAACGGCCGAGTGGAGTGGATTGGGTTGATAGAGATGATTGTTTGGTCTGTGCAGGCGCTCTGTAGTACGTAAGAGGCACGTAGTGACGTACGCAGAACGTGCCCGAACAAACATGGCAAACAAACAGAAGAACTGGACGGTGGAGGAAACAAACTTTTTGATAGAAACCCTGCGAGAGTTAAAAATAACTTCAGAGCCTCAAATAAATGTAACCATAACACAATAAGTGTCCCCAACAAAACACGACGTGGATCCATCTTTCTAGAGGTAAACAGAAACATTTGCAGGTAGTGGCAGAGTGACCTTCTGCACATGTCAAAAAAACAATACAGTCGGATTCAGCTGGGGCCATGCAAACGTGGATTGAACGTGGATCTCTTTACTCAAAGTTCATGTATACAGATGGAATCAGATTCACTTACTCCGATCAATTTCAATCAGATAGAGGAAAACTACCTGTGCAAATGGGGCCAGTGAACTTAGAGTTTGGAAAAAGCTGTCATGCCTCTCTGCCCCCCTTGCCCCTTTTAACAACTTTAAAAGCAAAGAAAATTGATTTTGCAGGACATGGGACCTTTAAATAAATAATGAAAGTCTAGTTGTGCAAACTACACTTTATTCTGCATTTCAACCTTGCATTGTTTTTTTAACTTAATGCAATGAATGAATGTGAAAAAACTGCGATATTTCAACAAATGTCTGATTTATTTATTAGTTTATTTTTATCTAAACTCGAGCCATAATTACGTTAATTTTTACTTTCATATCTGCCCGCCTTAATGCATTCTTGGTGGTTGCATGAAAGACAATCCTACCTAAACCAAATTATGAAGGTGTAATCACAGAAAGTCCTTGTCACAAACTAGATGATTTAGGCTCTCTGCTGGAACCAGCACTTGATTCCCATCCCTACCAACATCATATTCATACTAATTTAAGCTGCCATACAAAATGTATATATATTAAAACTGACGGACGTCCAAGTTCTGGTGTAAATCTTAATCACTGACAGTAAGCAGGTGCTGAGTGTACTTTCATAGAAGTATACATTACTGACGACAATCTGTTCAAACTGTAAGTTACTTAAAGACACAAAGAGGCTGTGTTTGTGCTGTCAGTTAAAGTTGAAGCAAAGGAGGACAACAGGTGCACAGAGTGGAGTTTAGACTGGATAACGCTGCTTCTTACGACAGGCAGCCAGGAGGCACTTCTATGTAAAAGTTTGCAAAACCATAAACAAGCAAACTGTTAACCTGGGTTATGGGCATGTTTAGCAACTTTGGAGGGAAAAAAATCACATTAAAAAGGAAAATTGTTCTATTCCTTTGCGCCCACCCCCTTGTCATAAGATATGGATGTCCCGTAAGGTTATTTGTGTTTGCTGGGAAATGAAGTGCTCAACTGGATTAAAAACATACTGCATATGTTTGGAAATCTGTTTCCCTGGGCGTATGAGTGGAGTGAGCGAGCGTGAAGCAGCAGCTTGCGTCTCCTCCAAGAGAGAGGGCAGACACTCTCATCATTAGCCGGGCTACAATGTGCTCCTCTACCTGCTCCAATCTGCACAGCCAGGCTCCTCTCTGACGCCAGACAGATGTTCCCAGCACGAGGTGCAAAGTACCGAGAAGGGAAATAAGAGTGAGCAGGAGAGAGGCAGAAGAATGAAAATATTCAGCAGAGCACACAGTAAGACTTTAATTATGAATAATACCAATGGCTCTTTGTTCTCACAATGAAGCTCACGATGGTTCATATGGCCTTTGGGAAACTGTTTTTGGCTTCCATATGGGGGCAGCTGTCTGTCAAAAATAAACACTTAAATCATAACATGCCACAGAAGGATAATTACAGGAGTTAGAACAATGCAGTTATGTATGTTTATTTGCAATATCCAAGAGGTATTTTTGCTTAAACAAACTTAGAGCTGTAGCAGTGGTTGAAATGTTCTTAAACACAAAACTTCTGTTTTTGCTGCTCAGACCAAACAAATATCTGTCTTAGCTTTTCATCATCTCTCTCAATCACGATAATTCTCTCAGATCTGTGCAATAAGGGCTATGAACAATGAGTGTTTCTCAATGCACACAAAGTTCATGTTTGTTTCTTAAACTGATGAATTTTCTCTATAAGGATGAAGTTTATGTTGTATTGTGCATCCATCCTTCCACCACCCATACCACCTTTTTGGGTCACAGGGGGCTGAGCCTATCCCAACTGCTGTTGAATTAGAGCAGGGAACTCTATGGACTGGTCTCCAGCCTATCACAAGGACACAGAGAGGAAGACAACCTTTCACATACTGTACATACACCTAAGGGCAATTTAGAGACGCCGATTACATTGACAAGTGTGTGTTTGAACACACACAGAAAAGCCTCTCGCAACTCAGGAACTGAACCTGCAACCTTCTTCTATGAGGCTTAAGCACAACCTGTTGCACCACAGCAATATGATCTATTGCAGTAGTTATTTTGATCAAGGTACATGTAAAAACACCTCAAAATCTCAAGGCAGCATTATACTCTTAAGGAGCATCCACACCGAACATGACCTGGGCGACCTGGGTGACCTGGGTGACCACTCTCCATGTAAAGTCAATGTACAGCAGATGGGGCGGGGTTAACTCTCCCACAATGTGCTGACATAATCTGGCCGTCTTGGTTGTGCAACCAGGTCACGTCACTTGGTCGCCAGTGTTGAAAAATTTTAACATTACTGGCAACGGTGTGTTGTGTGGATGTGTGATTGACAAATCCATGTCCGAGTGGGAACATTAGGTAGTGAGTACATTAGTTCCACCTCGACGCGACTGCAGAGAACTCCTACTCGAGGTGCAGCTGAGAGACGATGCTGCTGCAGGGCTATCAGCTGCGGTGTTTTGTGGTTGGCAGGTGAGTGAGAAGGATACAGTTGGAATAATATCAGCTTTTTTACAACCTATTATATGATCTGATATGACAGCGGTGAAACTTGGGCGTAACGTCACTGAGCGACGCAACGGCGACAGTGACCAAATGAGATATTAACGTGGACAGACCACGTAACTTGGGTGGGTGATACGATCTCGGTTGCAAAGTTGCGCTTGGTGTGAAAGAAGCTTAACTGAGACACATAGGTCCTCAAGTCCTGTCACAGCACCTTAGCACTTCATGTCTTTTTCTACCTAACAATGTCTCCCTCACACTCTGATTTATAAAATGAAGACAGTTATACTAATACCCACCATCTGCCACAGCTGTAATTGCAAAATCCATGATATTTTTGTTTGACAACAGAATATGCAGCTTAATGTTACAATTATTTTTTATGAACAAATGAAAAATATGATATACTACAATAGGACATGGGTCAGTATTAATTGATATTATCATAATGTCCCATGTCATATTGTATTGTATCACCTTTTTTCTGTTGTTTTAATGAAGTAATTTCTCTGGGAAAATAATCTGTAGCATGTCTATGGTGACGTGTCGCATAGGGAGAATGACGTGAGATGAATTTTGGGGTATACTGAGGTGCTGTACTGTGCTGTATCATGTCTCAATGCACTGAATTGTATAGTAATGTATTTAATCATAGTTCTTCAGAGTGCATTTATGAGATTTCTGTGACAACGTTAATAAAAACTACATTAATCTGCTTTTATTGAAAAATCCCCTCAAAAGACTTTCTTTATACTTTAAGTAAACCTCTTATAGCCTGTTTGTTTGTCAGTGACACTTCTGCCATTCCAGAAGAAGCGAATATTTACATAAATGGCCTACATCTCTATACTTGCACTGTATTCTTCAAAACCCCAACAAAGACCTTCCCTGAGTTTCGTCCTGTTGCTTCTTAACAACAAAGAGACAAAGTAAAAATAACAAGTATGCAGTTATGCACTCAGAAGTTACACGCCTTTAGCTCGCAGTTAAAGGACATCTTGAGGTGTGGAGCAGACGATCTCTGCAGGCCGCAGAATTCACAAACACAAAGCCAGCTGGTCTGATACAGTCACAATACTTCACTGTTTGTATTTTTCCTGACCAGCAGCAGAACACAGGCTCTGTCCCCCCGTGGGAGCTGCTACAACAGAGAAGGATGTAAAAGCATGCAAATCCCTCATGCACAGTAATAATAATGAGCACAGAACAGTGTGTGCTGACCTTCCACGCTAGCCTTCGATTAGACAGCAAGAGGAAGTGAGAAACATGCAGTGGCTTCAAATTTAAAGGTAAATGTGTAAATGGAGAACTGTTCATGATACAGTAAACAGAGAATGGACTTGAACGTCAGCGTTGTTAGCATTATTTCATAGACAACAATGAGAATTGATATTCTGTTGATTTACTTAGCTTTCCAACAAAAGAAAAGGATTGTTACTAGCTTAAAACAAACCTCTTAAAGTAAAAACAGAAGTTTTATAACTTCTGTCAACCAGACTATGACAGACACCTCATCTGCTCATGGCAGCCATTACAAACATCCCCAAACAAACTCGGTGACATAAATGTTTTACTGACTGTCAACTCACTGTAATGAACATTATGCCTGACCCAACTGGGAGCAGAAGGATAGCTGCACTAACACTACACACTAAACAAAATAAAAAATAAGATAAAATAAAAAAGTAAAAAAACATTGTCAGCAACAAACATTGATTTACGTCATGTGCCCTGTGTACATTACTTTGGCTCACTGAAGTTGTTTTCAAAGTGCTATATAGATAAATGAGTATTGTACTGTATTATATCACTTAAAATTAGGTCAACAATTGGGCATATAACTGTTCAGTATGCCCATCGGTATTGGCTTATAGCTTTTCATGCCATTGACACAGCTGTGAAGCAGACTGGGGTTGAGATTTGCTCAAAAACACACATCAGTATGCAACTGCTAGTCGGGATTAAACCCCTGATCTTCTTCTCTAAAAAATGATGGATGCTACTTCTGATCAGCCATTGCCTAATCAATATTTGCTACCTGTATCTGAACCCATCTTGATCTGCTATTGATCTTGTGTCTTGTTTCAATTTTTTTTTCATTTGGCTAGCGGATAAAAATAAAATACTATACATACGACCACAAAACAATAAGGCTTCATGTCTTTGGCTTCGGTGAATGTGTGTGTGGAATTTAAATATTTGCACAATGATTTTTCTTATTTTTATGAAACAATTATACAAACAAATCCCTTTTGGCCCCAAAAATCCAATAATTATCTTAACATTAACATTCCTGCACAGCCTTACTATAGAAAAGTTATTTCAGACAGCGAACATCTTTAAAGATACAAACCCTCTGCAGAAAAACTTCATACATTATAAAAATTAAGAAAAAAATCCATAAAACCTAAGGCTACACATGGCTGTTTAAATGGGATTTCACAGTGATAATGAACACCTTGGCTTTTCTCAGAGCAGGAAAAGAGCTTTTACTCTCTCGCAAGTTCATGTTGCATCATGTTGACTCACAAACTGCCGTAAGTATAATGAGAGAATAAGTATTAACAAGTGAAAGTAACACCCGGTGGTGTATTTGTATAAGCTGCCTCTATTCACATACTAATGATTTGCTTGTTACAGTAATTATCGCTGCGAGACCATACCGGAACATCTGCATTGATTTAGACTCGCAGAGAGCAGCGAGAGGGAGGGAGAGGCTCACAATCTGGAAATCCACTTCCACAGCTAGACAACAATCTGTTGGTGGTTATTTTGGTAATTGTCCATAATTGATGTAAAACACAGAGTGTGTTGCAGAAGACTCTAAATTACAGTTTTTGTAGCTCGCTGGGTCATTTGAGAATGGCCTCTGAGCTGAAAATGCACAAACAGAATCTAATAATGTGAGTCCTGAAAGAAAAGTGGACAGCTGGTGAGAGAAGACGAGACACTTAGCCACACGGTTTACACTTTCCTGCTCCTGCAGTCAAAAGTAATGATGTGATAAATGGTACAGAGAGACAGACAAAGGAATTGACTCCAGACAATAAAAATTTAATGTGGTAAATGCCTAGTTGCTGCAGATTTATAATTTACTGAAAAAGCTACAGTGATGAAGCACAGTGGCTCCAAAAGACACAAGAGGTGTTTATTGAGTCCTGCACATCCCAAGATACATGGACTTTCAAAAGGAACCCTGCATATGAAGACATACTAGCTTTATTGATTGACATTAGCGTCAATCACTGTGTGGTACACAGAAAGAAACCAGCATTTTTCATTTTGAAAATATTATTTATAAAATTCACATGTAGGCTGCTATTGTTGTATAAAGGACTCTGGGTATTGATGCTCAGTGGTTGCTATGTTTACACTTCTTTCATGTGCAGAGCTCCTTGAGTTTGACGGCATAAAGTGTGTTTGTTTAATGCCTGTGGCATGTAGCAGTTTAGGGCATGTGGCCTAAATCTCACTCTTTTGGGCAACACAGTGCAAACCCAGGTGCATGGTGCAAGCAAAATGGACTATATGCCTTGGATATACAGAGGTGTGTTTTGGATGTAACATGAATTAAATTAATCAGAGATTCAGCTCTAATCCCCTTTAAAGAACTGCATTTAGTAATTTACAGAGGTCTGGCCTAAATTTGGTCTGGTTTAAATGGGCCTCTCCTAACGTGCCACTTCAACCACATAACAGGACACTGTATGAATTATGTTGATGCCTACAGAAAAGTTATATTTCAATGAAGCATCCCAGAACATCAGAGGTGATCAAACTGCCAAGTATTAAAGGCTCCAGAGAAAATCAACAGGATCAGTTAACCCCATTACTAAACATCAAATAACTGTTGGCTGTCAACATTATTTTCCCATTTTCTCTGCTGGAATCACTGGCACTTTACTTTATTGCGTGAATAAAACACACTTGACAGCCTATTTAAAGCTGCTATGAGGAGAATTTATCGCCGGCGTAATGCTGCGTTCCAGTAACCTCGGAAGTGGGAGTGACATCATCTCCCACTTATCGGCGTTCCAGTTGAAGTCAGAAAAAAACATGTCGATCTACCAGGCTATTGTTAGCTGTTGTTAGCACACCCTGCGTTGTTGTATGAAGAATGTGATTATCACTATGGCAGCATTTTTGTAAATATTAGTCTAACAATACTATGTATACAGCTGATCTAGAGCGACACACCCCAGTCAGAAGTGTAAATAAATTGATTATTACAGGAGCTAAATAACTGTTCACACTGGGGGCATCCATCTTTGATTGACACCTCGGGGTGGCGAGGTTTCACCGAGTTCCCAGTGGGAAATTCAGACTTCGGGGGACGTTCCAGTTTTAGTTTGCCACTCGGAACCCAGAAATTCCTACTTCTGACTATATCTTGAACACACCGGAGACGTGAAGCCAAATGTGTTTATTTGTGATGCTAATGAATGCAGCATGGATCTTTCTCGGAACTCTGCATTGCTTTACAAGTTCTTTTTCAACAACTTACAGGATGCAAAGCGACGAGGTAATGTGTCTCTTTCTAGTTACGTAGCGGTAGTTTTTGATGTGTGACGACAAGCAATGCGGGAAAAGTTATTATCGTAGTTGTAGACGGCTATATATCGCTACTTACAGCCCGGCGCTCTCAGACGTGTCATATAAATGATAAAATAATATAAATTTGCTCTAGTTTTAATTGTCTTGTTCCTGAAGTTGAGTATCCAGGCCAGTCCAGCCCTGTACGACCCGACCAGGAGGCTAAAGAATAGCATTTATAGATAACCTATTTTGATGCTATAAAACTCATCGATAAGTGTGTATTTCGATCAGGCATATATCTAAAAGTGAGACTTTTTTGTAATTACTTAAAAACTCCTCACAGTCTCTTTAAATATCTGTGGGTACAACTATAGTTAGCATTCATATGTATGTATACGCACACTATAAAAGTAGCTCCTTGTCACATCAGAATCTTCAGCCATGTATGTTTTCCTTGTTTCTTGGTGTATTTTCTGTGCCATTGTGCTCAGAAATGGTGCACTACAAACAGCACACTGCCTCTATGTTTTCTGTTCCATTTCAAATTTAACCAGAATTTGTCAACACATGCTCTGATATTAAACTGTGGAGAGTGAACACTGTTGTGATCACTGTGAGACAAAAACAAGCACAACAAGTTTGTTGGTGTGCATTCTGTGTGAGTGGACCAAGTTCAGAGTGTTCGGATATCAAAGATTTGAATCCATCGTTCTAATGTGTCCTCAAATTAGCAGGACCCGCCACAAACTTTAGACTTCAGATCAGGTTTTTAGTGGTTTAGGGCAAAATCATTTTATGCCAGTTACAGCAAAGCTTACTGAAAGAGTCAGACACCAGAGCACAAAGAAAACACACGTAGGCCACTGCAGGATTTGGCAACAAATACCAGACAATACAAAACATTCTTTTCTGCCTCAAGAGGGTTCTGACATGGCTGACACATTGTGAAAAGATCCTCAGTACACGTTTTATCAGTGAAGAGCTAGTTTCACATTGAAGCCCAATGAATGGTGAGTAATACTCTTCAGGACACGGGAAAGTCCAGTGTGTCCTTGCCGTACAACATCCCGCTCTAATGAGACCTCTGCTGAAAAGTCTGAACACATTTACAGTTATTTGTATCTGGGTCCATCCTGACCTCACTTATCCTTCAGCCGATTTAAAGAAATCTTTTTCAGCCACTCATGTGGGATAAAAAACACACTAATTATGGAAACGGCTACAAGTGGGGCAAGACTGATTGACCTTGAACTAATGAATATATATGAAACAATATGGCAGCTGCAGCTCGGGATATTTAACAAGAGGGGATCAAAATGCCGATCCGTCTGACACATAAAAGCATGACCCTGACTCAAGCTCAATGTAGCTGCACATCATCAACACATGTACATAAATAGAGATAAGCAGGGGTGAAAAGAGTGCAGTATTAATGAATAAAGTGGAAAAAACAGTAACTGTGATTCATTTTACTTCAGTGCAAGCAGACAGTAGCAAGTAGCAATTTTCAAGAGTAAAACACTTAAAATGAAGAACGATGTTTAATGTAATGAGTATTTTGAGTATAATGTTCAGTGTTGTGCAAAAGAACAGCAGCTGAAGTGTCATGGGTCAACTTGTTGTGTAGAATGAATAACAATTTTTCCCCAAATAATACAACCACAGGGTGGCTATTAGGGATGGGATGAAATATCGCAATACAGAACGTGACGAAACACATCGAGTTTGAAAAAAAGGGATTGCGAAATAAAGACGTCATGTCCGGTAACAGCGCATGTTACCAAAAGTGACGACAACAAACATTAACACCAACTACCTTGCCTCCAAAAAGCCGAACCATGGAGTCGAATGAGGTCAAAATTGAGGACGCTCTGCCAGGATACAAGTCATCTGTCTGGCAGTATTTTGGCTTTCTCATTAAAACAGACGAAGACAACAATAGAGTAACTGACAAGACTAAGAAGGTATGCAAACTTTGCTATGCTGTCATTCCCTACTAGCCTTGCAGAGCACACGGACCTGCCTGATTCTGAAATCCTGCAGGTCCGTCTTGCCAGCCTCCATTGTCCAACGAATTCACTCGGCTGAATTCTTAACCGCCCGATCAGGGTAGAGAGGCGGGAGCTACAGAATGCGGACGTGACGACAACCGGAAGTTGAGAACCGGAAGTTGAGAACGGACATGCCGATTAGCCTATTGTCCTCAAAGCTACTCAGTGAAACTTGGCGAAATCTGCCCTCCTCAGAAGTTTACCTGAAGGGATTGCCTTTGACGAGGTTCATGTCACATATAAGTGTTAAATGAATCATCTGTGTGGTACAATTTAGTGTAAGATGATAGTATAAGGCCATTCGCTGTTTGCAGCTAAGTTAGCAGCTAATGGCTAACGGTCATTAACTGTTGTTAGCTGTTAGCGGCTAAGTTACCCACCAAGACTAACATCCATGAACTGTTGTTAACTGTTGTTAACTGTTGTTAGCTATTAGCCGCTACATTAGCCGCTATGTATGCTACATTATAGGAGGAAACCCTACTTGATGTGGATTGGTCTGTGATGAATGTGATGAGCAAACGATAGTCCAATCACAAGCATGTGTTTTTTTTTAACGTTCTGCCCCTGAAAACAAATTCAAAGGGCTCCTACCCAGATGGACTAGTGAAATATTTCTGTGGCAGATATATGGAGCTGTCCATCTGGCTTGTCAGGTTAATTCTGTACACCACCTCCAACACAACATCAACCACCATCTTCAGCGTCACCAGAAAAATGTGAAGACAACCTCGGCAATAACGAGCCTACCACTCGTTATCATCCACTCTCTCACCTCTCTAGGGTCAGAGTGTTATTGTTTGTGTTTGGCCTGTTAGGCCTCTTGTTTTACTGTGTGCAACTCAAACAAAAATAAATAAGTTGTAATTACACAGCAATATTTTTTCTTTTTTACTTTTTTGATTTTGTGTCGTGACGTATCGTATCGTGACCCAGGCATTTCGAAGTGCAGCGTATCGTGAGTTAAAGTGTATCGTCCCATCCCTAGTGGCTACACTATGAAATTAAATACAGCACTTATCAGTAAAAATTTGTCTTCTTATACACACTTTGTGACAATAACCATGTGCAGCAACTGGATCTGCTAGATTTAGGTCTGTATTCCTTGACAAGCTTAAATCCAGAATGACTGTGAAGTGGGAGCTTCAAGTGAGAAAACAGCAGAAAGAGGTACCTTATAACCCTGACAGCATTTCTAGATGGAAATTGTATGTATATACAGCATATATATGTACATATGTATATATATGTGTGTATATACAGTATAAATGTACACATATATACAAAGTATATATATATATATATATATATATATATACACATATATATATATATATATATATATATATATATATATATACATATATATATATATATATATATATATATATATATATATATATATATAATGAAATACTATAGTATCACAACATTTGGCGTGGCAATGTTGTATCAATTCACAGATGCCAAGTATCAATATATTTTGTATAGTTAAATATAATCATTAACATTTAATAAAACCTTTGGTTCTACAGAAATAAAAACAATTGCTTGTTCAGTCCACATGAAGGGGCAATTGAGCTTTGCCAGACTGGTGACATTTATAATGTAGAGTTAGTGTTAAATGTTAGTAAACAAACATGGCGGCACAGGAGAGAGGCACAAAAGGAAAGCCCAAGTGTATAAAAGGCTAGTGTTTACGGTCGTCATGGTAACGCTGTTTGAAGTCATTATGTGGACTTATTTTGGACTGGATCAAATACTCAGCATATCGAACATCTTAAGAATCGCAAAAAATCTAATTGGGACATAAATATTGAGATAACATTGGATTGGCAAATGTGAGGGACCTAGATCCTATGTGACATGTGGTAAAGTATGATTTAAAAAAATATATAAAATAAAATACTCAAATTAATTTAAGTTCTAACTTTAGAAAACACACAAAAATCTACTCATTTACGTACTAAGAAAATACAATTAGCTACTTTTCACCCCTGAACATTAGGAAATCTAACATGTTATGTACAAATGATCAAATTACATATTCGAATGAAATATTTCTTATTCTCTCAAGTAATTTTAACTATTTTCTATGCCTACCTATTTGAAGCCATTATTGATCTACATTGCTTTTTTATTCAAAATGTCACTGCACAAAAGGAAACCTGTCCACATGGACACGTAGAAAAAACAAAAATGACACTGTGTGAAGTCACCTTGCCACCTTGGTCAATTAAACACCTCCCACAAGGGGTTGGCATCACTCAAAAGGCTCATTAACCCTTCTGACCAACCACCAGTCACACTCAGACAAACATCACGCCACATTGGCCAATCCCTACATGGACAACGCAGGTCACCGCCCACACAAGTGACAGGAAATTGAATTGCTGGAGAGGCAGTGGCATGTCTGAGCACTTGAAAGACATTTGTTTATTTGGGCGATTCACACGGCCAGACTGACTTTATGGAAGCTAAGGTGAGGCCCACTGCAGTTCTGTAAGTGGAAATGACTGTTTTTGTGAGTATTATTGATGTGTGAGAGTGATATGAGGTAAATATGCAGAGAAACAGAGATGTGGCTGCATAAATCATCTCTAAAGCACTGATGTGCTCACGAAATTCTGAAAATATACTCATTGAAAGGTTTACTGAAATATATATCCCAGATGCATCACATTTAGATCTTTGAATCAGTGTGCATTTACTTAGAGTACAACATCGCCTCATAAATGGAACGGGAGCAGTGATGCATCGCTGAAGCGTCTTTGTGTTCTTGTTTTTAAGACCACTAGTCTTAATCTACTGGGTTGATCTCCCGGTTCCCGCGGGATTAAAAAATGTCTGCAAACCTCCAAATATTTGAGGCAATCAACAACTCAACAAGCATTTGGCGTTAGAATGCAAGACTGTGAAAACACACAAACGAAGGGATAAAAAGGAGTGAAATATGAGGAGAAATAAGGGGATCGGAGCCGTGCCCATTTCGGGGGTGTAAAATATGGAGAAGTGTGGATCATTGGGGGAGCTGCTCTGCCTGGGGGAACAGATGAAGGGAGGACACTCTGCCAAGATCTCTCCACTGGAGGGGGAGCTGAGGGACTGGAGCTCGATGGGAGAAAGAGTGTGCGCCTCGCATGCTGCTCTCCTCAATCTCAGTCTCACACGCCTGCATTGACACGTCGCGGGCTCTCTGCAGCAGAAGGGAAATTGCTGCTGACAGGGCCTTGCAAACTTTCACAGCCATTTAGAAAGACTTACTCCCACACTTTTGTCACAGGCATTTATTGCACAAGATACATGATATGAAACATTAACATTTTTTGAACTTGGCATTCCTTTTTTTTCACCAAGTTAGGCTTAAAAACCATTCATAATTTTTCAGCCCTGCAATCAGGGCCCCGGTGCAGATGTAAACATGAGACATGCCAAGGGAGAGCTTGAGATTATGAAAATGCACAATTTTCAAGAAAAAAAAATATCCAAACACGACTTCTGAAATTTATACCACGAGTTTCTAATCCAATAACAAACGCTGTGTCCGTGTCACAAACATGAGGCTGCTTTAGAAGACAGTGGATGTTATTACAGACTTAAGGTTGGGGAGGAAAGTAACTGAATATATTCACTCAGGCTACTATAATAGCAATGCTATTGTGTGTATTTTTACTTTAACAATCATTTTTTACTATCTATTTAATTTTTTTCTTGATATTTTTGTAGGGAAATTGTACTGAGGATTTGCCAAATGAGTTCAAGAATATTAAGTGATACTGATGAATACTTTCCATCAACTTGTGTCATCACACTTTCAAAAGTTCAAACACACTCCTTACAGACATTTGTTATCCAGGGCTCTCTGTCTCATGTCCAATGCAGCCTGACTTGCTTTCAGCTCTGCTCACCTCCACTGTTTACTTTTCTTTTCACGGGCTATGTAAGTCAATTAATTTAAAGCTGCACTCACACCAGCCATTCCTTCATGTCATGAAGCGCGGTTCACTTCCGTAGCACCGTCATGCTTGGGGGAGGTTGGCTTCAGCACATTGTGCTTGCTCATGAGCACAGGCACAGGTGAGCGTGTGCTCAGCTCATCATTGGACCTCTGATCATTTGTTTCAGAGGATGTTTGTATTTCTAATCCTTAATCGTCTAAAATATATAAAGAGAAATTGAAAAAACAAATCTGACCCACACAGAGTTAGGCTGATAAAAATCATCTAGTCTGAAAGGCACCTCAATTGTTCTGTGAATTTTTTTCCATTTTATGATAGTGAGTTTGCCTTTTTGCAACATTTTGCTTGAGAAAGTAGGAGCGTTTGGGTTTGACAGAACTCTTAACATGTACTGGCACTTACAGGTGTGCTTTCCACAAACTTATAGAACTGTATGTGTTTAGTTACATTCCATTACTTTGTTTTTAGGCAAATTATTCTCTTCTCTGGTTCCTGCTGCTGCAGTTTACTGGAGTTTGATCATCTGTTACTCTTCAGCTTTTTATTTTTGATTCACACAAACAGGCCTCTTACATCTCTGATTTTAAGATGTGTTTCAGTGTTTTTCTTGTAATCTGTGTGCCAATATGAGAAAACTCCCTCACCTTGCTCTTTTGCTTTTTCTCCCTTTATGAAAATGTGTTCAAACATTGTGTTTAAAAAAGTCTCCCCAATGATGTCATAAGGGGGTATGATATCTCCCCCAGACAGAGGACACTCACAGAGCCAGATATTCGTTTAGCCCAAAGCAGACCGAAGTAGAGGAAGCATGCATGAACATGTCTGTTAAACCACAGTAAGGGCATGGTCAGACACAGATCATACCAAAATTATCTATCAGAGAGGATTTTTGGTACATCTTACCAGCACCTGGTTCAACCCCTTTGGCATTCAGAGCTGCCGTTGTTCTTTACTAGCATAATAGCACATGATACATGATAGCATAAAACAGCTGCTGCATATTTGTCAGTTTACATCCCTAATTCAAGTCTCCTGTTCCCTCTCATCCCAAAAGTGCTCCGGTGGATTTAAACCTGATGACTGTTGAGGTCACTGGGGTAAAATGAATTAATCACTGTGTTTCAAGAAACTCGTCCAAGATGATTGTGACATGACAAGTTGTCCTGCTGGAAGTAGCCATCAGAAGATAGGTACACTGTGGCAGTAAAGGGATGGACATGGTCAGCTTCTCAGGTAAGCTGTGGCATTTAAACAATGCTTCATTGATACTGCAGGGCCTAAAACATGCAGCTTGAACCACAGACACAAGGCGGGACAGGTCCATGTTTTAATGTTTTTGTGTGATGTTCTGACTCTATCACCTGAATGTCTGAACAGATGCCTAAAATTGAACCCATGTAAGTTGCTCCAATTTCCTCTTGACAAGAGTGGCACCAAGAGTGGACCTGTCCAACTGTAGTCCATCTGTCTATTCAGAGATGGTAACCCTTACTGTATAACCCTTACTGTATATATCCCCAGCAGGCTCTGAAATTACCAGACCAGCCTGTCAACCAACTGTATGCAGTTGGAGGTTCAGCAGGTCATCTTTACAATCCGCATGCCTAAATGCATTAAGCTGAAGTCATATCATTGGCTGGTTAGCGATTCACATTAATAAGTAGTTGAACAGGCAACACTAATAGAATGGCCACTAGTAAGTTTTTATCATAGCAGGCACAAAACCTAACTTTATAGATTTATGTAATACCTGTTTATTTGGTATATAAGGGCAGATTTTTTCTTTGTGATGATATTATTTTATTAAGATCAAATATTATTAGATACTATACTACTGAACTAAAACAAAACAGCTGGTTTACTCATTTCACCTCAGCTGTTGTCCTTTTATAGGAGACTCAAAATACTCTTTGTTCTGAGTCGAGTAAATTTTAAAGAAGCACTTTTATACCTTTCCTTGTGCTCGAGTTAAATACTGTCCAGGTATTTAGAAAAGAACTTGATTATAATATTATTTTAACTCTTTTTTACAGTACCTGTACATTCACAAGCAGCCAGTGTCTCCAGTAAACACCATTTGCTTTTTCACGGCTCGGGGCATCGGGATCAACCATCCACAGCACATACGTCTTATTCTGCAAACAGAGAGAGATTCACGCATTACAACTTCTGAGACAGACAATGTGCTTTACAACAGTGCCACACACAGTGATTGGCCCAGAGGCAGCTCCAGTAACAGCGGCACCTGATCCCTTTTGCTTTCTAAACGCAGCAGCCATGTGCTGTTTGTGCATCACATAGCCAGAGGCTCGACATCCGTCTCTGCAGCTCACAACACTTTGTTTAAACACTTCAAAACAAACCTCCCTTTACTTCCAGAGCTTTGACTTGGTGTACAAAAAAAAGATGCTGCAAAGTGTGAGTCTTATTCTTTTCAAAATATTTGTGGTTGTTTTTTCTTCCTCTGTCACTTGATTTGTCAAGTGGGTGCACAGAGCTGACAAAAAAACAGCTCATACCAGAAGGTTGGGTTTGCCTTTTGTTTGCTTGACACATAATCTTAACACAGTTTTACTTCAGCTGTCAAGGCCAAAACGCTGCTTTAAAGAAAGATGACATGAGACAGTTTGATCTGAAGAGCCTGATATTAAACAGTAATTAAAAGAACATCATCATCAGGGATGGGAAACTAACAGCCCAGAGGCTACATGTGGGCCCTTGTTATTTTTAATATGTCCCCAAATTGATTTAGTAAAAAAGAGTAAGTTGTAAGCACAAATTTTCTCAATTTATCCAATCCCACCTGTAAAGAAATTCTCCTGAAAGTGTTTGGTGCCATCTTTGTTTGTACAGATTTATTTTCTCATAGTATAACCTTGGAGGTTAGCTGGGTCTGACAGATTCAATGTCTATGATCAGGCTGATTCATCTTCCAAAGCTTCAGTCAGCAACAACTGTGATCAACCTGAAGCAGCGTGGCCCAATCAAAGTCCTTTAAAGCAGCAGGAGGTGGGAGCAACAATGCTGAGGTAAAATGTGGAGTTAAACAACACTCACTAGTTACAACCTAAAGATGCTTCAAAAGCTTTCTGTGCGCGTCCATCAGTTTCATGGCCTATGACTATGAAATTCCTTATGTGACTGCTTTGGAATGTACTTTGTTTATAAACCTGAGATCCCCTTACTTTTCTATTCTTTTTTTTTCAACTAACTATTCTTTTAATTTTAGATTTTATTTTATATATCTGTGTGTGTGTGTGTGTGTGTGTGTGTGTGTGTGTGTGTGTGTGTGTGTGTGTGTGTGTGTGTGTGTGTATGTACATCTATGTATTCTGTTCTTGTTAATTTACCTCATGGCTGTATTTTGTATCTTATTGTCTATGCAAACTAGGGCTGGGCGATATGGCCTAGAAATAAAATCCCCGATTTTTTCCCACAACACTCGATTTACGATTTTGATCAATTTTTTTCCTCCCTAAAAGAAACAAAACTCCCAGTGACAAAAATGAAACAAATCAAGTTTTGCCTTAATGTTGTCTAAATGTTTCCCTCTTAAAATCACAGTCTGGGTCATAAAAGGTTGATTCTGTAGTATAAACGTAAGCAGGTTTGTCTACATAAACACTAAAAGGCTGAGGTATTTTTACAATATTAGCATGAAACTCTCTGATCAATATTTAATCTACTTAAATAACAAATACAAGCCTATAAAACTGCCTGTGCAAACCCTACAAGGCCAACCATCATGAAAATTGTAATTTTTTCAAAAAACTGCAACTACTATTGGACGCAAGAAAAAAATCTAGATTTTTTTTTATAAATCTTCTGCAGAAAATAATTAGAATTAATCAATTTAATTGATTTTTGCACAGCTCTAATACAAACTATTGAACAAACTTTCAATAAATATACCATGAACAAAAAACTCAGCACTCACTAGGAACTAAGCGGTCCAAACAGTGCAGAGAAAACACCCCGACACTATAATATAATAATCATCTGCCTGAACAGTTGATACATGGATGACTGGTATATGCTTATATGCCGCTTTCACCAAATTCAGACCTTAACATCCAAATACTGAAGCAGAAATCATGACCCACCAGACCAGGCAACATTTTTCTAATTCTAGTGTGCCAGTGAGAATCCCTGTTCTCAGCTTACAGGGCAGCACTTGACATGGTCATCTTGAAGACTGAATTAAAAGATCAATAAATGGTCTTCTACATACCCTAGAATAAGAGGTTAAAAGAGTAACTGTTGCCTTTCTATCACCCTGAAATATTTTTTACCATTCTCCTCTGACCTCTGGTATTAAACTTTCTGTCCAGATTATTGCCAATCAGTGGATATTATCCCTTTTTTGGACCATTCTTTGTTAACCAAAGAAATATATTGATGTGAAAATCCCTGTAGAGGAGCAGTCTGTAAACAAATTTCCCAAAGGATAATAAATCAAAATGTAAAGTTGAAGTCAAAGTCTCTAAAAACTAGACCAAGATGTCCAGCATGAACAATCGTGATATGCTGAAGGCAACTTAAATCTTTCTATTGATTCTTAGTTGAACTTCAACACTGTCTCCTTCCCTAAATTGCATTGAGTTGCTGCTATGTGATCACATGGTTAGCTATTTGTATTTTAAAAGCAGTGGAATGTGAGTGGAAAGCATATCTCTAATTCATTACAAAAAATTGATACCCAGTGTACACAGAAAAAACGTTATTGATGGCAAGATTGATGCTGTTATGGTGGATTTTGGTTGTTAATCATCATTATTTCTTTTTCTTAATACACTTTATGGAGTGTTGCTTAATACTTAAGAGGAAATCAAAGCTGCTAGAAGCCTTTTTCTTGTTTCAGATAGCTCATATTGGCTTTAGTGTCTATGGAGTTACTTTTCAAATTTGACTTAACACCTAAATGATGGCATTAAAAACCCCAATAAAATCCTAAAATACATTTGTTCCCTTTGGTAAATTAAAGGTTATTATGTCTGTTTATAATTTGTAGGACTTCAGCTCGTTAGCAGTAAGATCAAATTAGCTTGGCCCTCTTAGTATTCAAAGTTTCTCATCCCTGATCTACTTTAAAGCAAATACCCTGCAAACATGTTAAAAAATCTACTTTTACAAGTGAGGCTTCAGCTCTAATATCCTCATCCTTAATATCATTACTGTCACATCAATAAAAAATGACAAGATTTTGGATCCAACAGCCAATCCTCTCGTTAACATATTCACAGCAACTTTCTGCCACTTACACAGTATCTTTGTACCCCTCAATCTGTCAATAGATAAAGTGAGAGAAAAGGCATCTTAACTAACACTCCACTGCAGTTATTGGACGTTGACTTGGCGCCTTAACTTGCCGGAAAATCTTCGTTCTGTCTGTCCCTAAAAGTTAGAGAATTATGAGAGCAGATTGAATTATTGCGAGAGCACATTTGTCATCCCTGGTCGTGTGCCCAAAATCTGCCAGACCATATGATGGGCTTTTTTTATTTTGTTCACTTCCTCTGCAAACAGAGACATTAATCAGGGGGGCTGCTTCAATCCAAGATGTCCTCTTTCACCGCAAACTAAAGCATAATGCTATCAGCTTTAATGCATATAAAACAGATGCAATGTTACGCTGACTGCCAAACACTCAAGGAATCAGAATGCCAGCACGTAAACACGAGCTCTAAATTTCTGTTTGTTGTGTCCTCCTATCAAGACATTCCTCTTAAAGGGCTCTTAAAAAATTATCGTAAGCCGATGTACTTGAATGAGATAAAGAAGTAGTCATGTATTTTTTTGCAGATGCTCATTTCCAGAAGGATTCTCTGCCTACCTGACAAGCGGTAATAAGCGTAAACAACTAAGCCTAATAATAGGATAATACTGTAGTCTGAGCGATAGTGCCTGCAGGTAACATCCAGACACACCAGCAACAATGGAGCCTCCTCCACAGCCTGTCAAAAGTGACTCTATATCAGTGACCCCCCCGGGCAGCTTACCAACCATGACCTGTTGCCTTCTGAAGAGTTGTAATCCTCATTTGTACATGTTTGCTACCAGGCAAAGACACAGTGATAATGTAGTTACACTAATATTTAAGTCAGACCCTGATGTATTCACAAATAACACAACAGCACACACATGTACACACGCTCAGACTAGGAGGTAATTAAAGCATTGAAATTAAAAAATGACCTGCAGTCACAATTATCACTGAAAGGAGGAACACTTTAAAGGATATTTCACGTAACTTATCATGGATGGAGATACAGTGCTTAGGACAGGCTTATTTCTCTAAAAGCCAAATTTAGAACAACATAAGAGTGCTTCACATCCAGATAAGACTGTAACAAAAAAAAAAAAAGATGGCCTATTTATGTTGGGCATTGAATTTCAATGATTTCCGCACACATTTACCGCTCGAGATTTCTACCTGTAAGAACTTGGCTGCACGGTCCAGCTGGCACGGGCGAGCAAATAACACAAGAGGCTCCCTCCATGCTTGCACTTCACACATTGTGGCATGTACCCTTCTCTCTTACAAGGACATTTTTTTCCTCTCCATCTGTCAAAATCCACATTAATTACACAGAGATATGTGTGAAAGACTCCAGGGAAAAACAGATGCATATTCTACCATCTGAAACAATTTATGAGGGCTCCAACAAACTAAATGTATATCAAACATGTTGAAAACAAGACTAATTCTCAGACATGGAGATTGGATGGCACATGGTTTACACAGTTTGTAAAGATATGTTGTTAATGTGATCGCTGATTGAACTGAGGGTACAGAACATTAGAGACTTTAGGATATTTTGACTTTAACATTCATGCCAACAAATCAAATGGATCACTTATGATCAAGTATGTAGGTTGCAGCTTGCAGCCAACTAATTTGAAGAATCAATGTCATTTGCTTTGACTCTAAATTTCCTTAAGGAGACCTGGTGGCAGGTAGTGTAAAAGGTTGCTGGTTTGAACCCGGGTCAATGCCTATTTGTGTTGAGCATGGGTTCTCTACAGATCTCCAACTTCCTCCCACTGACTAAAAGCATGTTCAGTGGGTTAACTTGTGAATCCAAATTATGCGTGGGTGACTGCCTGTCTGTCTGTTCATGCCACCTCTTGTCCAGCGTGAGCACATGCCTCAAACATCAGCCTATCAAGTTTTTACAAGAGGCAGTCAGCACAAATGATAGTGAGGAAGTCACAGAAATATTTAAGAAAACAGGAACAGTTTGAGTTGTAGTTTAATTTCATACATTGTGACACTGACAGCCTAACATACAATGCCCATGAATGTTATTTTAAATAAGAGGAGAAACTCCAGCCAAATGCTTGATCACGTGACTTGCAGCGCGGCATTCAAAGCAAGAGAAGGGATAACCTTATCAGATTTCTGTGGTCACCTATTAGTGAGTTTGACCAATACAGTACCAGTCATGTTTTGTTAAAACAAGTGATATTTATTCAAGGTTTAAGCCACAAACCTAAATTCTCATCTCTTGAAGTTACATTTAAACATATCAAGCTCTTTACTTTTTCAAATATCTTTTTTGCCCAGCCAACGTGAACACCTCACAATTTTATCCAACGGACATTAAATGCATCAGAAAATACTACATGCATATGCTGTGCAGCTACATGTAAATCATTTAGCTTTTCTGATTAGCTTATATCCTGCTGCTCTCAGTGTGAGTTTCAACACAAACTTTAATATTGGATTAATATATTTGAGTAAAATGAGTTTTTGAGTGATTCAATTACATCTTATTTAAGAAGGTAACAGAGTAGCAGGAGCAAAATTGAGTGGGAGGGTTACTTGTTGACACTATGACTACAGACATTAATTGTGACCAGCTGATAAATTCTTTTTAATAGATATCTTAATGCATAGATATCAAGACTGCCATTCGTTTGATAGTGAAAGCCCAGACCTACTTGTTGACACTGACAACCAAAGACGCGTTTGGACGCAGATTCGCCCCGGGCACTGCGTTGGAAGCGTTCAGCGCGGTGCATATGGAGCGTCCGGCACATTTGGGGCGTCAAACGCCTCTACGCTCGAGTTGAAAATATTGAACTTTCCACGCAAAATCGCGTGACGCTGTGCCGCGGCAGCCAATCAGCGATGACATCCACCCCAACATCATTGATTTGAAGACGTGTGACGCTCCGGCCACCTGCCCAGCTCCAACCCCACTAAAAGATGGAGGAGAAGTTGATCTGCACTGTTTGCCATATACGATTCGACATGTGTACTCACTCTCCAGAGACCGGAACAAAAAGGAGCAGGCTTGGGTGAAAGTCGCTGAGGAGACAAGTTTTGAAGGTAAGTTCTGTAAATATTTGTTTCCAGCTGGATTTGCCTGCACGGGTCATCACTGAGTCAGACTGGCTCCGGCTCTCTACTCCGCCTGTGCAGTGACGCACGTCACCCCTCAGCTTGTCAAAAAGGTCCAACGTCCGGCCTCAGGCATTACGCGTGCCGCGTCACAGCACTACACGCGTATAAATCTGCCAATTCGCGTGCGGTGTGGCCGTAGCATTACAAATCCCAACCTGGCTAATTGCAAAGAGAATTCATTAGATTTTAATAATATTTAATATGCCATTAACAATTCTGCCTGTTGATCCAATGATCCAATTCTTCACTGCTTCTTTTCCTATCTTCTTTAGGATTTTACGTGTTGGAAAAAGAGGCCTCAACAGGACACTCTTCACAGAAACAGACAGACTCCTAGTGAATAATCTGTGAAACACAGTGTTAAACACTGCTGGTTGAAAATATGCAGTGGTGCATGTACAAAATGACTCACTGTCATTAATCTCCAGTTAACAAGATATGATTTCCATTATTCAGGAGTTTGTTGGTCTATGTTTAGTAACTCAGTGAAGGCTAACGATTCAGCTAAGTAATTATCTGAAACTGTACTTTGTTCTGATTTTACAAACTGTTTTGTCCAGTTTGTAAAAGGACACGCCACGTGGGTAAAAACCTGCTTCTGTTTTCAAGGAAAGTAAGGAACTATTGTAATTAGAAAGCAACAACAGAACCACAAAAAATAATCCATCTTGAGTTTGATGTCACAAGTTTTATTTTATATGTGACAAACTTTGATTTTTATCTTGTCTACTCTGCTGGCTGAGTGTTTAAAGTGAACTGGGACAGTCAACGGAGCAGCAGTGTCGTTTTTCCAATCATCTAAAGAACAGAAAGACCAATGGCAGCCCCTCTACAGTAGCTTAAAGGTCCCATATTTTGCTCCTTTTCAGCAATTTAACATGGATCCTTGATGTCTTCATGAAACGTTAGTAACATGCTTTGGTCCAAAAAGTGTATGAATAAAGCACAGCTGAATATTTTCCATGCTCACAAAACCACTCTGTTCAGAATGCTTGGTTTTGGTCGCCTTCATATGCTAATGAGCAAGAGCGGTGTACATGCAGCAATTCACGATAGAGCAGCGTAACTCGAGCAAAGCAGGAGCTCCAGCCAGGCACCGCTTACACATACAAACCCTGAATTCATGCTAGTGAAAGCACCAGATCTGTCCCACACCAGTTACCACACACACAAATACAACAGCAAAGCTCTTTTCTCCAAAACGTTAAAGGCTGAAGCACAACATGCTGACCGCAGTAGGATAGCCTCAACATAGCCTACCATCAGGGCTAACATTAGCACAAACAAAGGGACCTGGGGTCGCGTAAAGGACTAATTATATTCAGCCAACTGTGAAACTTCTCTTTGAGAACCACTCAGATTTTAGCCTACTGTAGCTGCTCATTCCCTTCAAAAATAAAATTAATCCACTGGGCCCTTTGGTCCTCTGAGGTTGGTAGCCTATATGTGAAGTTATATGTGGCATTTTACAGCTAACGTAGACCAATCAGGTCAGGTATGCAAATGAGAATATACTGTTACATAACAGTATATCCACAGACTCAACAGTTCGCAGAATACCATGAGTTTACACTATGCAGCCTGCTAAATACAAGTTTTCATGTCTACATCATATTTGTGGGCTGGGAGGAAGGCCGAATACCCAAAAATGTGTTTAAAGGCCTTAAAAAAAGTGGGTTTTGCCTAATATGTCCCGTTTCATTTTAAGGAGCATGAACCAAAAGCAGTTGTGAACATTTAATAGTGCCTCTGTTGGGCATAAACCTCCTTACTCCAAAACTGCTACCTCTCAGGAAAAAGAAGCAAACCCTCTTCCACTGAATGCATGAATACTTTGTTGTCCTGATTACAAATTATTTTTAAATTGTTTGTAAAAACCATCCACCCACATGGATGGTGGCCAATAGCTCTGTTTTATGAAAAAAAAAGTGAAAATCATAATAAATGTGGATAGGAGGTCGGTGACCATCAGCAAATTTTATTAAATAACATTTAGTAAGTAATTGCTGATAGCTCTAATTAGTAAAATCACTAAAAATGGGTGCCTCAGACCGACATTTTGGCTGTTATGGTATTAAAATGGGTAACAATAAGTTTCACGTAGAAGTTATAATTTTTGCCCTGTGATAACCCCTGATTGGAGGGCTCATGTAGCACTTCTTTGACAAATTTTTGACTTAATTGAGATTACAGTAAAACGTGTACGATGTCTTCTGTTCTCAGTAATAAAAACAGGACAATAAAATGCCATATAAATTGTAGAGCTGGCAGCAGAAGTAAAATGTGTGTAGGTGTGGGCCTCAGACCACAAAGCTCTGTCGGGTCATTATACAGGAGGGGATGTGAGGCTCCTGAGTGCAGGCAGGAGGTGGGGCGAGATTGAGCCAGCATCCTCTTGGGATTAACCTCCCACTGCCTGCTGTGATCACAGCAAAACGGTCCATCGAGACTGCACCTTAGACACAATGAGTGTGAAATGGACCCTGTGGCTGACTGGGTGTCTCGGAGCTGGTGGTTAGTGGCGGAGGGAAAAGGGGGAAGGCTTTTTTTTTATCAGGGACACCTACAGAGACTGAGGAGGGTGTCTTTAATGGACGATGCAGTATTTTTTTTACCTGTTTTATACTGTACATTTTAGGAGGGGACTTGAAGCTCCAACTCCACGCACATTCAAATAGCTTGGGGTAATTACAGTATTTGCTTAAACCAAAGATGGGGAAGAACAAAGGCCGGGGAAGACCAGGATTGTGTCTCTGAGGATGAAACTACTGGCTTACCTTTGAGTGAACTCTGCTGGGGATGAGAATCAGAGAAATGTCTAATCGCTGCTCTCGTAGAATCTGCCGAGGCTATCGAGCCCTGCTTTGCTAATTATTTTTTTTTTTTTTTTTTTTATTTTTTTTTTTTTTTTTTTTTTTTTTTTTTTTTTTTTTTATTATTTTTTTTTTTTTTTTTTTTTTTTTTTTTTTTTTTTTTTTTTTTTTTTTTTTTTTTTTTTTTTTTTTTTTTTTTTTTTTTTTGTTCGAGGAGAAGTCCCAGTGTGAGTTTACAAGTTCATGCTTTATCCCTGACCCGATACCAAACAGTGTCGTCCATGCAGCTGCCTATTAATACATCCAGTGCTTTATCCCACCGGTTCTTCATCTCGGTCGGCATCTGCACGCAGAACCCACAACGATTCATTAAACGGTCAACTGTGCTGAGCGCTCGACCCAGGGCAAAGCAATGCATCGATCTCAAAACCCTGTTTAAGTAGCAAAAACACTGGAACTGGTTTGGTAATTAACAGGTATCTGTGTTGTGATTAAGAGACGGCGATGGCTTAACAACCATCGACTGCAGATTAGAGCAAGGTCGAGAGATCGATCTGTGAATGGGGAAAATAGAAACGTGGAACAGGACTGTGATAGTTGATGTTTTGAAATGCTGATGAAATTTTTGCAACAGTTTCATTGTGTTTGGGGCCAAGCCTGATTCCAGATTTTCTTAAATTGGTTTTATAATGTTATATTTCCATTTAGCAGATGCTTTTGTCTATTTAGCTTTTGCTGAAATATCTGATAAAAGGCGCAACTAGGTGCAATATTAGGGTTTCAATTCCGCATGTGCCCACCCAACTTTGGATTTGCCTCTTTATATCAAAACATACTTTCTACAGATTCACAGTGAGGGGCGATGAAGGTCTCCATCTCCTAAAAGGGATTTTTAAATTAATGAATGACAGTAAACACATCCTCTATAGGCTATCTTTTCATGTTTATTACAGTAGTGATATAAGGGGAGGATCTAGCATGTAGTGGTTTTAATACTGTCCCGTGTGCTGTGTGAAGGTCCAGCTTATAATTCAAATCCATCAGTTTTTTCTGCTGGTTTCACAGAATGTAAATATGTTAAGAGACAAACTGATAGAGTGATAGAGAGCATAACAAGATGTGGTAATGTAGCTTGGTTTGGACATCTGTCAGTGAAGTTAAAAATGGACTTCCACAGCCGAGTCCACACAGCACTGACAGTGACAGGGGTGAAGGAGCATCCCACCCCTCAGCAGCTTTTGAGGAAACAGTAGTCAGACAGAGAAAAAAGATTGTGGCTTATTACATCAGGATGGTGCTACAGGGTCCTAATCAAATACAAGAGGAGATACTTTGATACAAGATCTCACTCCAGTGTGAGATAATCTCCTCAACTCATGTCAAAGCAAAGGGGTAAAATGAGGGGAGGGGAGGAATATATTTGCACCCCTGTGTTGTTTCACTCTGCAATGTATCTGTGTAAGTCTGTCCACGTATGTCTGTCTGATATTCTTATGCAGCAGCCTTTTGTTTAAGGAAAATCTTGATGGAAAATAAATAATTCTTGAATCTTGAGAACTCTGCTTCAAGTCCTGACTGGACATTAAGAAGCAGTGCACTATCAACATCTTAGCTTAACATCTTATCTACATCAGTGTCATCAACATGAGCATAGTATTTACATTGAGACTGGCAAATTTGTGTGGGCCATGTTAATGTTATTTTCAGTTTCAGAAGGCCATATATTTACAAATAAAGTTAGTTATATGACAACAAGAAACACCTGTAACTCAATAAAAACAGATGTTTCTTTCATTACATCCACCCATCCATTCATCCATCCATTCATCCATCCATTCATCATCTTTCCCTTATAAGGTAAGTCTGCGTAGATTCTCATTCATCCAGGTCATGGTTATCTTAAGATTAAAAAAACAAGGCAACTGAACTTTGCTGAGTTTTAGGGTAACATCGAGCTGTAGCCTATCCCAGCTGACATTGGGCATGAGTCAGGGTACACCCTGAACTGACCACCAGTCAGTCAAAAAGCCATATATACCACTTTCACACCAAAATTAACAGGTCAACACAGGTTTTTTGAATGCAGGGTGACCCACTTACAATCGGCACCTGACTCTTTTCCCACTGCCAGCAGACCCAGGTCTAATTGGCAGCTGACAAGCTGCATGGCTGTGTTTTTTCCTATTGCGCATCAAGGTGATGTCATCATGTTAATGACATCATCAGCACGACGTAGCCCCTCCATGTAAACAATGGAAAGGGGCATGGAGGCCAGGGACGCAGCTTTCTTTACTTTGTACTTTTGTCACTATTCAAAAATCTACAAACTCGGCTCTGATGATACAAAGGCAGATGGAATTAGTTGCTGAGACCGCAAAGAGCCACATAAGTTACAGACGGAGGGGGGCAGGTGGGATATTATGCCATGGGGACGTTACGCTGATGTCATCCATAAATTAGCTGATGTTCTAGATTAAAACCTGTGTCGCATTCAGGGTCAGACGACCTGGATCTAAATGCTGATTAAACCCTTACAAACTGCCGACAGGAGCCGACTGTTACCGGGTTTAAACTGTTTTTTTGGTCAGATAGAGACAGACAACCATTTGACTTGACCCGTGGGCTGCGCTTATAAACAGGGACCCCCCCGATCATACTCATCAATAAACTAGGAAATAGATCATGACGATTAAGTGTGTAGATATTCATGAAAACCTGTGTTTAACTTTGTCTTAAAGTAGATAGATACTCTGCAGATTAAAACAAACTCATGATCTGATGTCAAGAGACTGCATTGCACAAGTATGTGTTCACTTTTGTTCCCTCATAGGACAAAGTAATGATGAGCCATTTCAGAGTCAGGGTGTTGTAGCAGATAGATAAGTAAGAGAGTGACTGATGAGGAAAGGTTAACAGAAGTTCCATTGGCAGGGTCCAAAGAAAGGTTCATCCTGGTTAAGGAGAGGTCTAAGGTCAGCCAGGCAGCAGTAATTGAATCCTGACCTGAGATTGGGGGAGTGTCGACCCAGAAATGAGATGGAGATAGAAGGAGGCTGTGGTATTCACCCAGAGGTCACAGCCCTTACAGTTGAGGAGGTCCTTATTGTCATTAATAGCAGCTGAGCCCCCTACTTATGACCTGCAGGAGATTTTACACCTCATTGTACCTGCCTGCAGGCTGTATTATTAAACCTGGTTCACAGGCAGACAGAGGGCAGATTTGAGTTTTTGTGCCATAGAGGAGCGAGGGAGTGAAAAAAGCTAAAACTGCCCCGATCCTCTGTCCTTCCATATCTAATAAACATAAAGTACTTAATATTTTTATCCATACGCTCCCTAGCATAGCGCGAGAAGCTATGGTTTATGCTTTGGTACTTCTTAGCCAGGTATGACTGAAGTCTGAAGACCTGAAGAGTCGGGCCTCAGGAGTCTATTAAGAGTAATAAGATCTCTGGAGTCATGTTATGGAAAATGATGCCACTTTCTTCACAGACAACACATTTTATTTGTGTTTGCGACTTCTTCTCTTGCAATAGATCTAAGTAATTCATACTGGGTATGATTTAAGCTTCATTCACATTTGTCAACCATGGACATAATGTAGGTTACAGTTCCTTCTTCTGAAATTATTGTAACTATGGCACTCCTAGATTGATTTGAATGAACAAGCAAACAAAAACAAATGCTTTATTGCTTGTGTTTGACAAGCATTAACACTAAACTCAGATATAATATTATCAATCTTTTTATATCTTACATGTGACATAGCACACTTATGGAATTCTCCCCTGAGGAGTAATGAAATGCTTCCCTCTGCTCTGCATAATAAAGAAGTTAATGGTTCATGTAGACACATGAATGCTCCCACCAGGTAAAGTTTTATTCTTAATGCTACTAAACAACGCACTAAGTCTGCAAAACACAAAGACTCTATAGCAGCAAACAGACATCTCCTAACCCTGACCATGAAAAAATGTTAACTTGAACAGAAGATAGCTGATAATTCTCCTGATGTTATCACTAAACATGGTCAAATAACTGATGTTAACTTCCTGTCTATCATTTTTAATCTATGATGAAGACAACCTTAGTTGCCAACAAAATGGTGCAACAATATACATTTTTATTTGTTGACTTGAACTTTCAAGATAATACACCAACCAATAAGGAGACAAACCTGTATAATTCTTGGATAGACCCCTATATCAGAAAAAAAAGGGATCAAATTGTGGATTAATGGTGTCAGATGCTCTACTGTGTCCTTAAATAACTAAACCAATAGGGTTTAGCAGGCTTCTTTTCCTCCTGGCATTAATTTCTGTGTTAACTTGATCAGTGTTATTTCCTTTCATATGCTGCTGCTTGTCTTTAAATAGGTACTCAAAAGGGAACACATCAGCCCAATCTTGGCCTCGCTATTGGCCACTTGTTCATTTTCAGTTCATTTTAATAATTTTTGTCTTATAAAGCTTCAAATGGATTTGCACCTCAACACATCCCTGTTCTTTTAATAGTCTACACTCTATTGAGAGCTTTAAGGTCAGCAGAAAAACGTATTGTGGTCCCAAAGGTCAGACTAGAAACTCAAAGGTGTCCAAGGCTTCTCTGTTGTGGTCCCTAAATTATGGAAAGACCTTCCACCCGAAATCAGGGTTTCCCCCACATAACCTACTTTTAAATCTAGTCTTTAAACCTGGCTCTTTCTCCATTTTTGTTGTCTTTTAAGTCAGCATGAGAGATGTCTGTTTAGTTTTTATGTGGTCCCTGTCCTCATGCTTTAATTAATTTAAATGGGCCCTGTCATATGCCAGAAACAGAGCATTTTGGGAAAAGTGCAGGCCTCATTCCCTGCAGCCATCACTCATGCTGTTTCAATAGCAACAATAGTTCAACCCCTTCTGCACCCAGCGGTGTATTTGTCTGAAAATGAAGAGTGCCTTGGCATGGCATGGTGTATTCCTAATTTGAAGGTGCAAAATGGCTGCTCTTGAAACCTCCTCAAACCTGGTCTAAAGTCTAAAGCCTGTGAGTCAGAGTGTTTCCACTACTTTGAGAGTGACACAAATTCACTGTCCAATGTACTGTGCTTTTTCACTCACATAGGATACACACCACACCTTCAGTGTTGAATATCAGAGCATGTGTTCATAGTTTTAGTTGAAAGTTTATAGCAGGACAAGGAGCTGAACGACCTGGCTTTCTTTTTGCACTCCTCCCAGTAATACTCCCAGCAGCACGGAAAAACATAAAAAGGGTTGAAGATTTTCACACAACACTTAGCTACATTTATCATACACTCATGAATGTCACCAATAATCATGCTCACAGATAACAAAACAGGCTGGCCAGTGTGTTTAACATACACTCCAGACAAGAGAGCCAAGGATTCCTACAGAAAAATGAGAAAACGAATTGGTTTAATCTATTTTTTTCCAAATTCAAATGCTTCATTTTGGTCTGTGTTATAAGCCACTTTTAAATGCAATCCAGGCTTTTGAAGAGAGAGTATAAACAGCTGGTTAAAATATATTGCTGAATAAATTCTAAAAATGGACTCACATGTGATGTGAATTTTTTCCTGATTTAGTCTGTAGGCATCATCACTGTTCATCTTTTTCACTGGTGTTAAAAAAGCTAACTCAAGATTTTAAGAATCTGCAATGTCGTAGAATCTCAATTTAAATCGAATCGGCACCTAAAAATTCTAAAAAAATCAAATAGGGAGAAAAGCGTTTCGTTCCAGCCCTAGTATTTAGTGTACAGGTCTACCATTAACATATAGAAGTGTGTTCCTTTTGTTTTTACCAGGAGATTTTAATAATTAATAAGGTTTTGCTTTAACACTCATATGGAAATGTCTGACTTGCCTTCTTGATGGTGTCTTATTTTGTAATGAATCAAAGCACTTAATCTGAGCATTACAATATTTCAGTGTCCTCTGTGGGTATACAGTAGTACATGAAAAAGGAGGAATTAAAAAGGAGAACCAAAAGGTGAATTTCGCTGTGTGATAAGCAAACTGCCAGCTTCCCAGCACACACTGAGAACGGACACTGATTGGTTTGATCTACGCAAGTTAATACCTAAAACACACCCATCACCAGAGTCAGGCACAAACTTAGTTTTCCATTTTTAATTATTTAATTTTTTTTTGTAAAACAGTGCTGTTGGTTGCCTTCCATGTTAGTGATTGTGGTTTCAAAACTTTTAACTAAATCAAAGCACAAAAAATATTTGCAATCAGCACAATACAATATTCATTCATTCAGTGGAAGAGCATCATCTTTAAAAGTACCAGTTTCTGAGTTAGGAGGTTTGTGCCTGACAGCAAAGCCATCTATTATTAAGGCACTTGATCAATCCTCTTTGCGCTATGCTGAGAATTTAGGTTATAAACAAAGCAAAATAAAGACCAACATGTCCCTAACTGCAGTGTGATTTGAGCTTTGGACAAAGCCATCAAAACAAGGCCAAATGTGTTTAATAACCTGCAGAAAATGTCTGACAGAAACTAACACTGATATATATTTAAAGTTCACATTCATTGAAGCAACTATATGTGCAAAGACAGCTGGGTCATTGAGCTCGGGGGTGTTTTATGTTCGATGTTTGATTGTGCAGAGAACTTAACACAGCCTGTGACCTTAGTGCATAGTGATGTTCATGGATGCTCAGAGAATTCTATGCAGTGATTTAGGAACTTTCACTGCAGCCAACAACAGCAACAGCGCCTGTATTAGTATTCAGATATATTATTGACACATATAAATGATATGCAAACAGAACGCCAATACTCCTCAGTGTGTTCTTAAGCACCTCACACAGTGCGGGCTGCTCACTACCTCCAAACCTGCCTATTTTTAACTCAGCTTGCCTCCCACACAGGACTGGAGTGTGAAGTGGCTCATAAATCCACACTTGGAGGAGCCACATGGTCAAAGGAAAGTCACATGTGGATACAAACGCATATTCTCGGCCTAAAGACAACACAGATACTAGATCCCCGCTGGGTAGCCAAACAGAGGAGCGAGCCGCGGCATGAGGAGGCAGCAGTTCAAGAGGAATCAAAGAGGAAGATGAAGCACAAGTTTACATAATTACATAATCACATTAAGAATTTTTTATTTGTCTGAACATAAAAGCATGTATTACAATGCTACATTTAATTAGATTAACACATGACAGAAGGTAAGACGAGGCCAGGAATGATTGTTTATAGCTTATTCTGCACAGTGAATATTAATATTCTCTGCATGTGTCACAAGCTAATTCCATCCAGTTCCCCTTTTACAGCCCAAACAAAGAGCTACCTGATAGTCTGATAAAGTGTTTGAATGCAGCCAGCCTTGAACTCTTGTTTATAAAACCTTGTTCTTCTGCGGATCCGGCTGGAAATGCTACAGAGCCATAGCTAACAGTAAGATGGTTCACAGTCTGATTGGAGCTCGAGGGGGGTGAGGGAATTAGCAGCAGCCTAGGGAACCATTTCTGCATTTCTCTCAACGTCGAAGACTTCTTTCAGCGCACCATGCTTGCAACACAGCCGTGCTCATGTTAAGCTTATTAGTCACCCTGGATGCGATCTTGCTAGCTGAGGCTTTCAACACTTTCTGGTTGTGGCTTTACACACATACACCTACTCACTGCCATGGAAGCATTCCTGCAAATGCACATGCTCGAACGCTACCACTAACAGGTACTCTGAAGTCACATGCAGACTGGCGCTGGGATGTGAGCCTCTGATCCGGCCGTGCTAAATGAGGCAAGAGGGAAATATTTTTGTCATGTACCCCGGCTGCTGCGAGCAAAACACAGTCAAACAGAGCAAATTACAGCACTGGACTCATATACATAATTAGTCTGTCAAGCATGTCACACACTGAAAAACATAGTTGTGCTATCCTGCCACCAAGTGCAGCCTATAAAAGTTAATGGTGAGCACATTCTAATTACTTCATGAGGATTTGGAGATCTAAATCAACTATTTTGATTTTTAAAGTACTTGGGGGACTTTGGGAGAGAAGACAGAGTGATAATAAAGATCTTTTGGGATTAGAGGACTTTTTTTAAAACTGCAGCAGAAGTGGGACTGAAACAGCAAGTTCCTGCAGTGCATGACATGAAATCTGAGAGCTGCAAACACTTAAAAGTCAGATATGCTCTGTGAATTAGCATCATCCAGGTCATCATGCTTAATCTGGGTGGATATTTGGCAGCTGCTCTTCTGATGACCAAGTGTTATTTTCAATACAAAAAAGAGGAGGAAGAAAACTACATGGATGCAACAATTCTCAGTAAATTATCAAACTATTGGGTTATATACTGCATCCTTTTTCTCTCAAAGTTGTGACCTGTGTTAGCATGCAGGGCCAAGTAACTCCTGTCATGGGCAGCTCGAGGACCTGAGCACATTTTGTCTTATCGTTCATCAAAAAATTGCAGCAAGTTTCAGAAAACAATTAATTTTACATTTTGTCAACTATTTTTGCACATCATCCGGGCCCTTCAGCCATCTTTTTTTCAGAACAGGTTTGGTTTTCTGCATTTTGCACATTCCTCATCATTCATTATCATGGATGAAGTTAAGGTTCAACCACTTACTCTTCTGACCCTTGTTTTTCTAGACAATTCCTGCTCTCAAGGGTTGCTAATTGCAGATCCACATATTTAAAAGGACAAACTATAAGAGGTATTTTAAGAATATAAATAAGCA